>RJWK010018884.1:0-32891 GCA_004363435.1 Platanista minor
TCTTTTTTTTTTTTTTTTTAATCATTATTATTAATTAGTTTATTTTCAGCTGCATTGGGTCTTCGTTGTTGCGCACCAGCTTTCTCTAGTTGTGGTGAGTGGGGGCTACTCTTGGTTGCGGTGCGCGGTCTTCTCATTGTGGTGGCTTCTCCTGTTGTAGAGCACGAGCACTAGGCATGCGGGCTCCAGTCGTTGTGGCATGTGGGCTCAGTAATTGTGGCTTGCAGGCTCCTGAACACAGGCTCAGTAGTTGTGGCGCACGGGATTAGTTGCTCTGCGGCATGTGGGATCTTCCCAGACCAGGGCTCGAACCCGTGTCCCCTGCATTGGCAGGTGGATTCTTAACCACTGCGCCACCAGGGAGGTCCTACACCCACTGTCTTTTAATTAAAATCAATCACCTTGTGTCAGGACTTACTGAAGCTCAGGTTCATTATGTCTCAGCACAGAAGGAGTTCAGCAAGAGGCAAAGTGATAGGCAAGAAGTAGATTTATTAATATAGGACGCCTGTGAGGGATACAAGCACGCAGGCAAGGCGGCTCTGCCCCGAGAACTAAGTGGGAAAACAGATTTATTTAGAGAGATATACATTCCAAAGGTAGAATGTCTCAAAAGGTGAGAGCAGTCTTGAAATATGGGGTGGTTAGTTTTTATGGGTTGGGTGATTTCATAGGCTAACGAGTGGGAGGATTATTCCAGCTATTTTTGGGGAAGGGGCAGAGATTTCCAGGAATTGGGCCACCGCTCACTTTCTGGCCCTTTATGGTCAGCCTCTGAACAGTCATGGCACCTGTGGGTGTGTCGTTTAGCTAACATTTTACAATGAGCGTATACTGAAGCTCAAGGTCTACTGGAAGGCAAATCTTGGACCTAATCGGTTGTAACCAGTTTATGTCGTATTCTCAACAGCTGTGTCATTCTCTAAAGGTTATGTCCTGCCGCCTTCCCTCCTGTCTCACCAAGTCCCTTCCAGCTCTGTAATTCCCTTTCCTTTTTCAGTACCTAGGCTCCTGGACCACAGAAAAAGTTAAAGGAAGAGTCATTGAAATACTCTTCAGTTGGACAGTCTGGTTTCCAGAAGACATCAAGATCCGAGATGCTTACCAGATGCTGAAGAAACAAGGTCTCACTACCATTATTTACGTTGCATTCCCTTTTCACAGTAGTTGTTCCTTGCTTTTTTGTACGCTTTGTCAGTTTGGGGTGAAAGCTGGAGATCTTGTGTCCAGTAGATACAACAATAGAGGCTGACACCGTAATTTTGATCCCTGGAAATGGGCAGACCGTTCCTTCCAGTTGACGGGAGTTGAGCTAGGTTTGAGATGGTTGTTGCTGTAGTTACCCTCACTATGCCAGGTTCCAGATTCCTCTAGTGTTAGCTTGTGTTGAGGGTGGAGGCTGACTTGCTAGAGAGTTTCTCTCAGTATCTGCTCTACTGTCAGCTTTGGGTCTTCCTCTTGCTCTACACCTCAGAGGGGGTCTTATTCCATCACCTTTCCTGACAGTAGACCCTTACTACTTGTTCCTCAGCGCCCGTAGCCTGGTGGTGGTGGTGCTGGTTCTGCTGTGAGTAAGCCTCAGTCTCAGGCAGGCATGTGTCCCTGGTCTTGGTGGGACCTGTTTGTGATCCTGTCCCATCCAGACTCGGGTCTGGGCCGGGACACGTTGCTGCCCCTCCCCCAGGGGCACAGGCTTTTCTTTTCTTTTTTTACAGCTGCAGTAGGTTTTCACCACTGTTCTAAGGACAACAGGTTTGGTGTCCTTCCCCCAGCAGTGTGAGGCTTTTCTGTTGGGAGAGAAGGATTTCAGTGGGCCATCAGGCCTTTCCCATTCGCTTTTTGTGAGGCCTTTGGAGAATGAGCCTATTCTTCTCGTGTTGTGAGCCCCAGAGTGTGTCCTGTGTAGAAGCTGGGAGTCCATGTTCCTTTTCTCTTGGGCTCTGTGGGAGGAACCTGGATTCAGGATGGACTATTTTTCTCCCTGTTGCATGCACTCACTTAACATTTTTAGGAGTATTGGGGATTCTACACTAATTTCTGGGCTCTGGGAGGTTGTATACCTGCATAAAATGATCAGTATTTGTATAGTGTAAGGCCCGTTGACCACTAGCCTTATGGTCCGGTTCTGCTCTGATTTGGTTGGCTCTGACTTCCCCAACTTTGTACTGGTTCCATGGATTCTCCCAAGGGAGGATGCAGAGCCTTGATCATACCCTGGGTGTATCTCTGTAAGGTCACTGACAGTGTTTTCCTGGTGGGACATCAGGAACCAGGGGTTTCTGGACTTTATACTGGATCCTGCTGAAGTCAACGGGTACCTATATCCATATATTCACGAGTTGCATGTTTTAGGAATCATAAAGCAAGACCCTAAACTACCAGTGGATAAAACCTTGCCCCCACCTTCTCCCTGGCCCAAGAGCTCCATCTTTGATGCTGATGAAGAAAAGTCAAAGGTAAGGAGCTTCTCCCTGACCTTGGTGGCCTACCTGGAGTCTGACCAGACCCCTTCTTTTTTTTTTTTTTTTTGAATTTTTGAATTTTATTTACCTTTTTATACAGCAGGTTCTTATTTGTTGTCCATTTTATACATATTAGTGTATACATCTCAATCTCCCAGTTCATCACACCACCACAGATCCCTTCTTTTAGGGACTCTCCTGCAATGTCCCCTGATCCCGAACCAAAGTGTGGGAGAGTGTGGGGAGGTGGGTTTTGAGTTCCCTGTGGAGCAGAGAGAGGTAGCTGAAGGTCTGGATGTTTCCTTTGTGGATAGGCCAAATAATAAGCGTCCTGTTCTTTATATCTTTCACTTTATCTGTTCAGTGTTCCTGAGGGAAAGAAGGTACGAAAGGATAACCCTAGTGGGTGATGTGGGTGGTCGGTCATATCCAGAGTGTGGTGTTGGGGGAGGAGAGTGGGCAGTAAAGAATTGGTTGTACGTTGGCTCGGATCTTTTTAGTGTCAGTAAGCGTGATTTCACCCATTTTCCTTCCATTACTGTCTCCCACAACTGTTGCTCCTCAGACATCAGTAAGGAGAGGGAAGGGAAAAGCAAGGAGGTCCAAACCTAGGCCAAGACCCAGGGGTAACTCCAGGGTGCCCCTGAAAGGTGGCAGTGCTTTTGGTCGTTAGTGTTCTTGGTCCCTCACAAGGTCTGGTGAGGGTAGGACCAGGAAGACTCTAGTCCAAGGACGGGTCTCTTCTGGTGCCCTCTGCCTTCCAACTGCAGCTGTCAGCGGCACTCTGCCCTTGGATCTAGGTGCTCACTGTGGGCAGAATGGGCAGGGCTCTGCTGGGTTCTGGGTGGCTTTCCCTCTGGCTCCTCTCCTACGGGTGCTTCACCACTGCAGAGGGTGGGAGGAACAGGGGAGGAGGTGTGGCATGGACTTCTGAGAAAGATAGTCTTGTGTCAGCTGCTTAGACTCTCTGGCACTCAGTATCTCCACCTGTCCTGCCATCCATCCAACAAAGAGTGAGTGACTCCTATACCTATTGGGAATAAGGTGGACAAGATTGCCAAGGTCTGTCACATCAGAGTATGCGGTCCAAGACAGCCTTGGCACTGTTGACATTTTGGGCCAGTTAACTTTCTTGTTGGAGGTCATTAGGCACTGTAGGATAGAGTGTGTACAGTATCCCTCTACCCGCTAGAGGCCAGGAGTACCCCCAGTTGTGACAACCGAAAATGCCTGCAGACTTTGCCAGAGGTTCTCTGGAGACATCCACCTCCCTACCCCATGGAAAAACCAGTGGTCTGTGGGGATGGTCATAATCCTTACGTTACTGTGTGTTGTGAGGATTTGGTAAGGTAATGCGTATAAAATGCGCGAGCTGTTATTAGTGCTGATTCTGCTATTGCTGGTGCTATCAGTCTGGGCCGCTTGACACAGAGGGAATTGGTTTCACCTAGTCTTGTTCCCCCTTCAGCTTCTGACAAGGCTTCTGAAGAGCAACCATCCTGAGGATCTTCAGGCTGCAAACCGGCTGATCAAGAATTTGGTCAAGGAGGTGGGCATTTTCCAGGGGGTTCTGCAGAACCAGCATTTGACAGGGGCTGGACAGTGTATGTATGAGTGTGTGCTTGAGGGTGTGGGTACACAGTTGTCTGGGGGAAGGGATGGCCGCCTAGCCCTGAGCTGGGGAACAGCTGTGGGCTCCCTGAAGGGTAGCGAGGCGGTGACTGGAAGTAGAAACTGCCGTGTGTTCCCCAAGTACTTCTGTCTAGGAATGCAAAGCATTGCACAGACACCAGTTTCTGTCCCAGTGACCGGTATTGGTGTGGATAGAATCCAGGTTTGGGAATTTCTTTTCCAGAGGGATTAAGGCTGGTGGTACAAAGGAGTAGTCCCAGCTCCCCAAACTGCACTGTCTGTCCCAGGAATTCCGGGCCTTGAGCATCTTCTCTACCCGCCGAGTGAACACTCCATTCACTCTGTGTTTTGGTGGATTCCCTGAGCTCTCCACAGTGCAGCGCCCCTTTCCCGGCGCTTGTTCAGGCTTTCTTCAGAGCTTCTGCTCCCTCACTTCATCCTCTTTCTCCCAAAAGGAACAAGAAAAATCAGAAAAGGTGTCCAAGAGAGTCAGTGCTGTGGAGGAGGTACGGAGCCACGTGAAGGTGCTGCAGGAAATGCTGAGCATGTACCGCAGGCCAGGGCAGGGCCCGCCAGACCAGGCAGCCTTGCAGGTACTCTTTTTAAAACTAAATTTCAGGTGGGACTGAGTATCACTGACATACTAGGAATACACAGATATTTCAAGAAGTCATCATACAATCAAAGTTTATGTCCCTCACCCACCCCCAACTTCCTCATTCCCTTCCCTTCTGTTCCTGCCTCTCTCCCCATCCCCAGGCAACCACTGATTTGTTTTCTGTTCTGATTAGTATTTATTTCCTAGACTCTTATATAAATGGAATTATACAGTATTACACTTTTTTTTTTGGTCTGGCTTCTCTTCTCCCCCTTGGTGTTGTTATTTGAGACCTGAGACCCATTCTTTTTTTTTTGGATGCATCGCTTGGCATGTGGGGTCTCAGTTCCCTGACCGGGGATCAAACCCATGGCCCCTGCTTTGGGAGCGTGGAGTCTTTTTTTTTTGATTGCAAAGCAGTGTTCATTATTATTATTATCATTTTTAACATTTTTATCGGAGTATAATTGCTTTACAATGGTGTGTTAGTTTCTGCTGTATAACAAAGGGGGTCAGCTATATGTATACATATATCCCCATATCCCCTCCCAATTGCATCTCTCTCCCACCCTCCCTATCCCACCCCTCAAGGTGGTCACAAAGCACCGAGCTGATCTTCCTGTGCTATGCTGGGGAGCGCGGAGTCTTAACCACTGGACCGCCAGGGAGGTCCCAGTAGTTTATTCCTTTTTACTGCTGAGTGCTACTCCGTTGTATGCATATACCACAATATGTATATCCATTCATCTGTTGATGGATATTTGGGTTGTTTCCAGCTTTGGGTGATTATGAATTAACCTGCTGTAAACAGTTGTATGCAGGATTTTGTGGGAACATACACTTTCCTTTCTCTTGGGTAAATGCCTCGGCGTGGGATTGCTAGGTCATAATGCTACATATATAGTTAACTCTTTAAGAAACTGCCAAACTATTTTCCAGAGTGTTTGTATTATTCTGTATTTCTGACAGCAGTGTAGAGATTTCCCATTTCTTCACATTTACACATCTTGAGATCTTTCTTTTTTTATAACACACTTACTGAGAATTTATATAACAAGCTCTGATTTGTAGGTTGTGTATGAGAGGTGTGAAAAGCTGCGGCCCACCCTGTTCCGGCTGGCAAGCGATACCACCGATGATGACGATGCGCTCGGTATGATCTTTTTTTCTTCAATTAAAAAAAAAAATTGTATTTATTTATGGCTGCGTTGGGTCTTCGTCGCTGAGTGCAGCCTTTCTCTAGTTGCGGCGAGCGGGGTCTACTCTTCGTTGTGGTGCGCAGGCTTCTCATTGCAGTGGCTTCTCTTGTTGTGGAGCACAGGCTCTAGGCGTGCGGGCTTCAGTAGTTGTGGCTCGCAGGCTCTAGAGCGCAGGCTCAATAGTTGTGGCGCATGGGTTTAGTTGCTCCGCAGCATGTGGGATCTTCCCAGACCAGGGATTGAACCTGTGTCCCCTGCATTCGCAGGCAGATTCTTAACCACTGTGCCACCAGGGAAGTCCCTTGGTACAGTCTTATTCTTTAGACGTAGACAGCACCCAAGAGTGCAGGACAGATGTGGGGCTTCCTGCTGTGCTGCTGATGCAGAAAAAAGACAGTGGCCCCTAGGTGTTATGGTGGTTGGGCTTGGGGAGGGCGTGGCCTGAATTGATTCTTCTAATTTCTAGAGGAATCTAGGTTTGAGCAAGAAATGAGCCGCAAGTCTGAAAGCATAGAAAAGGGTGGAAATTTACCATGTAGATTGGGTGTGAAGGCGATAGAAGAAAGAGCGGCTACAATTGAAGGCTTGAAGAAAGGCTGAACATTCTCAGAGGTCTGAGAAACAGCTGCAAGGGGCTCCTTGGAAGGTTTCACACCCAAAGTGGCTTCAGGGGCTGGGTGGGGAGTCTAAGTGGGGATACCAAGTGGAAGGCACAGGGGAGAACTGTAATCCTGTACACAGGTATTGAAACGTTTAAAACTATTTTATTTTATGGAAAATCTCAAAACACATAAAAGGGATTTATTCTATCCCCATGTACTCTTTTTTTTGGGGGGGTTTTCTGCGGTACGCGGGCCTCTCACTGCCGCGGCCTCTCCCGTTGCGGAGCACAGGCTCCGGACGCGCAGGCCCGGCGGCTATGGCCCGCGGGCCCAGCCGCTCCGTGGCACGCAGGATCCTCCCAGACCGGGGCACGAACCCATGTCCCCTGCATCGGCAGGCGGACTCCCAACCACTGCGCCACCAGGGAAGCCCTCATGGCCAGTCTTTTGATCTTGTTTTATCTGTACTGCTTTCTCCCATCCTTCCCCCTACATCCCCGATTCTATTTTTTTTTTTATTTTAATAAGATCTGGCACCTTATTAGATGTCTGTTCGATGACGGTCTATGCATTTACTTTTATTTATTTATTTATTTATTTACTTTACTTACTTATTTTTATAGAATCTTAGTTCCCCGACCAGGGATCAAACCTATGCCCCCTGCAGTGGAAGTGTGGAGTCTTAACCTCTGGGCCACCGGGGAAGTCCTCCTAATTCTATTTTTAAACAAATTTCCAAACATTTCAAAGTAACCAGTCAATGTTCAGATTTTCCTGGGCATTTTTCCCTCTAATCATTCCTTGCTGACCCTCTTTCTTTTTTTTTAAGTTTGTTATAAATCAGTATCAAAAAGAAAAACCACGCTTTGTAATTGGTTGATATTTAAGTCCCTTTTAATGGATAGCCCCCGTTCTTTTTTTACTTCATGCATGAAAAACATGTCCTTTGACTTGCAGAGTTTTCTCTTGGTCTCAATTTTCTGATGGCATCTCCCATGGTATTTAATGTTTCCCTGTTCCTGATATTTCTGAAATTCCTGCTTTCTTTTTTTTTTTTTTTGCGGTACGCAAGCCTCTCGCTGTTGTGGCTTCTCTCATTGCGGAGCATGCGCAGGCTCAGCGGCCACGGCTCACAGGCCCAGCCGCTTTGCGGCATGTCACAGGATCTTCCCGGACCGGGGCACGAACCCGTGTCCCCTGCATCGGCAGGCGGACTCTTAACCACTACGCCACCAGGGAAGCCCCCCTGCTTTCTTATAAATTGGATCAGGAGGCTTGTTCAGATTCAGGTTCAAATGGCAGGGCGTGTGCTGGGGAGCAAGAATGCTTCACAGGTGATGTGAAGAGGCCCATGGTATCTGGTTTTCTGTTTTTTTTGTGACGTAATTATTGTCTAAACCCGTTATTTCCTCTGGTTGCAGTGAAGGTCAGAGGTCACAAAATTTAAATTTTAATCACCTTGCACATGCCAAATAAAACACTTTGCCAGGTGAATTCAACCTCGTGTTACTACACAACCTCCATCCAGTTTAAAAATTGACAGGAAATGAATAGTTGGTCGCTCTTGCAGTGCTCTCCTAGTACCGTGGCCTGCAGCGTTATACGTAGCCCCTGGCCCTGTTGCTGTTCTGTCTGTCTCCTAGGAGAGACTTTCTTGCAGGTAAACCAGATCATGAGATACTCTTGACATTTTTGAAATGTCAAGAGTATCTCATGTTACAGGATGTTTCAATTTGGATGTCAGATTTTCATCAGGAATACTTGGTCCGTACTTAGATTTTATAAAATTTACAGGTGAAAAAGTAGATTCGTGTACCAACTTGTTTCCTACATGCTTCCCAGTAACTGAATAAAGTACCAAAAATTTCTTTTAATATTTGCATCCACACTGACACAATAGCTTTAAGTTTTGAATTAAAATTAAAGTTTTAGTTCCTCAGTTGAAAGACCCATATTTCAAGTGTTGGCCATCATACTGGACAGTACAGACAAAGAAAGTGAAAAAATTTGGTTCCTCCTACATCCTGCGAAGAAAGTGTTGAGGTTCAGGGATTGAGTGACTGGGTGTGCCAGGGGACTGATCTCGTGGTCTGGGGGCAGGAGGCATGGATATGCTGAACCTGGTAGAGCCGTGTGACAGCTACTTTGTGGAGTGGCTTAAAAAAGACTGAGATTGTTGGTAGCTAAACCAGGGTATTCTGATTTTTCTCTCATTCTTCAGCGGAGGTTCTCCAGGCAAATGACCTCCTCACCCAGGGAGTTCTGCTGTACAAACAGGTGATGGAGGGCCGCGTCACCTTTGGGAACACAGTGGTCAGCTCTTTGGGAGACATACCTGTCTCCAGAGGTATGTGCAGAGAGCCCCTCCCACCCTCTGCCATGGGGCAGGCTGCAAACACCGGGAAAGAAATGGATCCCTGAACGCTCTGGGTTATGGTATAGAAATGAGAGAGCATGTCCTCTTTTCCCTTTCCCTTGAGAATTGGTTTTATATAGCCAGCCTCTGCCCCACGTGCCATCACGGGTTGACTGCTAGGCTGGAGCTAGCTTTGGCTATAAACAGAAGCGGTGGCTGTACCGTGCCCAGGTTTGGATTGCATCTCTCATGAGTGCTTACTTATGGAGGCTCACACCAAAAATAATACGAGCTTCTTCAGGTGGTTCCTAGTGCCAGGCTAGCTAAATCAGAATCATCTGGAGTACTGGTTAAAATGCAGATTCTTGGACCTTCTGAATCAAGACTACTTAGAGCTGGGACGCGCATTTTTATCAAGCACTCGAGATGATTCTGATTGACTGTGGTCAGAACCTCAAAGGCCTCTGACCTGGAGCAGTCAGCTCTGCTACTGTCCAGGTTGAATGGACCGTTAGAGGATTCTGTGTTTACTGGGGTAGGAAGGCAGTTCCTCTGGTTACCTTGTATTTCAGATGCCACTCAAGGCTGTAAGTCAAGCCAGTCAGCTGAGGTGGAAGGTTCATCTGGGGTGTGCTTAAGGGTGGGGTAATGTGATGTCTTTTGACTGGGAGGAGGCCTGAGGGAAACTGATAACCTTTAAGTGGAGACTTTGCTCTTATTCTGACTGACTTATTTTCCTAACTGTTTCTAGTCTTTCAGAATCCAACAGGCTGCATGAAGAACTGCCCCCTGATTGACTTAGAGGTGGACAGTGGATCCGAGCAGGCTGGGACTGTGGTGCCATCTTTACTGCATCAGGACCTGGCAGCCTTAGGTGAGGGTGGTGTTTAGGGGCAGCAGGCACAGAATGGCCCTGATTCCCAGGGAGAGAGTAAGCCCATTCCCCCTGGGGAGAGTGTGCCTGTTTTTAGAAGGAATTGGGTATACCAGGAAGTTCAGAGAGGTCCTCCTTGTACTCAGTTTCAGATTTGCCATGAATGAGTTGAATGACTATGGGTAATTTGTTTTGTCTAGACTTTCTAAATGTTCTAGAAAGGGTGATGGTATCAGTCTCCAATTCGTATCAGGTAGAGCTACTGATGTGCATCTCACTCTGTTCCTTCTTTACAGGGATCAGTGATGGCCCAGTTACCAAAAAGGTAAGGAAGCTCTTCCTAGGGACCGGAGAAGAGAGGGGGAAGTCCCTCAAACCTACCTTCATGAGGGCAGCACTGCCTGGGGGAGGGTGGAGGGCTACAGCATAGCCTGGTGGCACTGTGGACTCGGAGGTCCAAAGCCTCTTCCTCACCTCTACTGTCTCGCTTGAACCCTTGGAAGGATTTTGCTCTCCTTCTTCCCTACCCTTTTCTGTTGTATCCAGGCTCCTGCTTACTAAAGGTCTGCTGAGGAGTCATGTCCTCTTGACCTTTCTCCAACCTGCCCCAGGAAATGTAGTAAGCCTGGGCTTTGGGGTCAGGAGAGCTGTGCCACGATGTTACCATGGCTCATAGTCACTCATGATCTGGCCTTACTTTAGTCCTTCCTGGTTTGACAGGTTGCGAGTCAGAATTGTGGTCAGGAAAAGAGGAACCCTACCACCAGCACACTGCCGGGTGGTGGTGTTCAGAGCCCTTCTGCAGAAAGGAACTTGCTGGATCTCCTCTCCCCACAGCCGTCTCCGGGACCTCTGTGAGTCTTGTGGGCAAAGGAGCATAGAAGAGTGGTTCCTGTGTGCAGTGCTCGCTCCCTGCACGAGGCCAGGCAGCGGGGCCCAGGGGTGCTGCTCTCCCTGAAGGGCTCCTTCCTTTCTATCGGAGTTCAATGTGTGCTGCTCCTTTTATTCCGCATCCTAAGTCAGGAAAGTACACGTTTGGCCAGGACCTCCAAAACGCGGTTTAAGGAGCAACGGCAGTAGATGATGATGATGTTTTTTGTCCTTGTAGGTTGTTGTTTTTTTTTTGTTTTTTTTTTTCTGATTTCAGTGTAATTTGAAGCAAAGTTTGATTACTAGAGAAATAGATGATATAGAAAGTCCCAACTACCACTCTCCAAAGACAATGCTGAATGGTCCTTCTTTGCTTTTTTTCTACGCATGTAGAAAATGTGTTACCGTGGCTTATTTTTACACAAATGAGATTATAATTTACGAACTGTACTCCACTGTGGTTTTTTATGGTTTTTTATATCATACATCTTGGATACATTTTCATCAATTTATGTAAACTTGCCTCATTCTACTAGTTGAGTAATAATTCATATACATATAATCTATATATTTAATCATTTCCCTCTTGTGGATATTTACATAGCTTCCAGGTCGGAGGAACCTGGAGTGTTTCTACAGCGCAGATTTATAAAAGTAGAGGTGCTCTTAGGTATGAGTATAAACCTATTTTCATAGATCCTGTCCCTTTGCCTCTGGCAAGGCTGGAACACTTTGCCTTCCCCCAAACGGCCTGAGAGCCTGTGTCCCTGGTGGAGACCACAGAGCTGGGTGGAAATGGAGATGTGCTGGGAGGTCATTCTTGTTAGTACCCGTAGCGGGTTTCTTCCTAGTTTACTGTTTATAACCACTTGACATGGGGTCAGTAATAATTCTAATTTTGGTGGGTTACTTATGTCTGGAGTTTGGTTTTCCATAAATGTTTTTGATTTGTATTCCAAGTGGACAAAATCATGAAGTATGAATGAAGTGGTCAATCTTGATGTGCTGTCATCTTCCTAGCTTACGTCACGCTGGTGATCATGTATGGGAAACTTCATCTGATTGAGCTACTTGTTGTCAGAGACTGCCTGACAACTACAACATTAATTACTTGATTGGGTCCTTGTTGTATGCACACATTCCGCTCAGTGCTCTTCATATACTTTCTCATTTAATTCTTGTAACAGCCTATGAGATAGATACTAAACTGTTTCTATTTTACAGATAAGAAAACTGAGGCATGGGTTAGATGACTTGTCTAAAGTCATACACCCGTAAAATATATACATACACACATGCATATACAGATATTTTTTCTCCTTATTTTTCAGAAAACCTAATCAGATTCCTGGAATTCTCTACAGTTTTTGCCAGTCTTGATATTTATTATTTCTTTGCAGGAATTATATTCCACAGAAAAGTATCCCCAAGGAAGTGCCACCAGGTACTAAGTCCTCTCCAGGTTGGTCCTGGGAGGCTGGCCCATTGGCTTCTTCTAAGTCTTCCCAGAATACACCTCTGGCTCAAGTGTTTGTCCCTTTGGAGTCTGTTAAGCCCAGTAAGTACAGTTTCACCCTTTTTTTCCCTGTTAGATGCCCAACTTTATCCACTCTGGATTGGTATGGGTTGGCTCTTAAACTGGGGAAGATGAGTGGGGGAGAGATATTGCCTGGGGCCATAGGATAAGGTGGGTGGCCCATCATCTCTTAGCTAATACTTCTTTCAGTTTTCTCTGTCTTGGAGTTGACACTAAAGGATATTGGCAGGCGGAATTTAATTAGGGGCCTTGAATCCACTTAGGGAGATGATCTTCATTTGGAATTCAGTCTTTTAAATCTCCGACAGTTTCATTGTTAAACTATATTTTTATAATGTGCATTTTGCTAACTGATGTTTGGCATGAAATAAGGATCTTCATTAAAATTTTTTCCAGTTGGTTAGCAAGCTGCCTGCCATTTATTGAATCAGTCAGTGATTTTCAAATATATGCTCTTGACATGTTAAATTCTCATATTTGGGTCTGTTCTGCATGCTGTTTTCAATTGCAATTTCATACATATCTGAGTATTTGTTAATGCAAATAGCCCTACTCTCCCTTCTTTTTTAATGGTTAGTCTAATGTTTCTTTTCCCAAAATTAACTTACGAACATTTCTTAGCTAAACTAGAACAATCCCTTTAGTATTTCCAAGACCTAATTAATTTGAAGAGATCTTCTGTCTTTATAGTTTTGTAAAATTAAATTTAAGAGATGTGTATGTGTATGTAGTCATACAAAAGAAACCAGAAGGATATAGGCCCAGATGTTAGCAGTGCTTATTTCTGGGCAGTATTAAGGGTGTTTTTTATTTCCTCCTTTATGGTATCCTGTATTTTCTATACTGTTCATACATTATTTTAATCGTAATCATTTCTTGCTCAAAAAAATGTTTGTGTTTTTTTCTTAAACTGGTACTGGATGGTTGGATGGAGGGGAGAGATCAGTTTGGAAAATCACAGGAGTCCAACGAGAGGTAACGAGGACTTGGATTATGGTGGTGCAGAGAGTTAATTCCAGGAGCTATTCTGACTGGAGAAGTAACAGGATTTGGTGATAGGTGCACATCTCTTTCAAGCATGGCTCCTCTTTCAGGGGAGTCTGTAATAGTGCTAATTCTTTTGGTTGGGTCCTTCTCTACCAGGCAACCTGCCTCCTCTTATCGTGTATGACCGGAATGGATTCAGAATCCTGCTCCACTTTTCCCAGACTGGGGTCCCTGGCCACCCAGAGGTACAGGTGCTACTGTTGACCATGATGAGCACGGCCACCCAGCCTGTCTGGGACATCATGTTTCAAGTAGCTGTGCCAAAGGTGAGTCAGCGGCTGGCCTGCTCCTTTTTTTTTTTTTTTTTTTTTCTTTTTTGCGGTACGCGGGCCTCTCACTGTTGTGGCCTCTCCCGTTGCGGAGCACAGGCTCCAGACGCGCAGGCTCAGTGGCCACGGCTCACGGGCCCAGCCGCTCTGCGGCATGTGGGATCTTCCTGGACCGGGACGCGAACCCGTGTCCCCTGCATCGGCAGGCGGACTCTCAACCACTGCGCCACCAGGGAAGCCGTGGCCCGCTCCTTTGAATTTTTCAATAAAGGCTATCATTTTTGAGCACCAGGTCCTTTGCTGGGATGTTATCTATTAGGTGGAAGGGTTAGAATCTTTACTCAAAGTAGGTTAAGATAAAATGGGAATTTTGCTGGCTCATTTAACTGAGGATTCCTGAATGTCTGACTTCAGATATGGCTGGATTCAGGTAAATTCTTAAACAGTTCCTTAAGAATCTGTCACTTTCCATCTCTTTGTTTTTCCTCTCTGGACCCTGTTCTCTCTTAGACTCCCTCCACCAAGCAGGAAAATGGTTACCAGCAGCTCCAGAGTTACACCGTCCTTATGGCTTTTTATCTCAGAAAGGAACTCTCCCTTGACCTGAGGCATGCATATTGGTTACCTAAGGAAGGGCTAGGATTGGCCTTGTTGGTATTACTTGCATACCTTGGACCAGTAACTCGTGTTAAGGTGTATGAGGTACTCTGGCCAAGTTGCGTGCTATGTTTTTTTCTCGAGGGAAGTCGCTCCCCACAGACTAACAGCCATACCAGAATCACAAGAAATGGGCACGGGACCTGTCCTGAAAGGAAGGGTTCAAAGCAGACAAAAATAAACTATGTGTTTTCTAATACTCATGGTAATTTTGTAGGGCATGTGCTATTATTACCTCTCTCTTATAAATGATCAATCCAAGGTTCAGAAAGGTTAAATATTTTGCCCCAAATCACAGAGCTAGTAAGACACAGAGTTAGAATTCAACTCAAGATATGCTCTCACTCTTCATGCTGCCTCTCAGAAGCCAACCTTTGATCACATAACTTCAGATACATTCCATATATGGGTGGAAGGGTTTTTGGATCCTTTCATCAATTGGTGGGGTGGAGGCCAAGCTCGTTCACCTGATCTCCCTCATTAAAGCTGTAGTTTGTTATGAATGAGTTATATGTTGGATTCTTTTCCCCTGCAATAGTCAATGAGAGTGAAACTACAGCCAGCGTCCAGCTCCAAGCTTCCTGCTTTCAGTCCTTTGATGCCTCCAGCAGTGATCTCTCAGATGCTGCTGCTTGACAATCCACACAAAGTATGTTCTGGTGTCTGTGGTAGCAGGGAAATGGGGGCCCCTGAACTCTAGGGAGGCAGCTGGGCAGGTGGAGAGAGGTATATTGAGGTCTTTCTTTGGTTGGGATGGTGGTAGAATGTCCCTTGCCAGAGTCCGTTTTCCTCTGGGGCTTATTGAAAGGTCTGTGACCAGATTGTCGTAGCTGGGGACCAAGGGAGTGGTACACACTCTCCCTAATTCCATGGAGTCGTCTGAAAGGGTGAGGCCAGTCCGTCCTCTTAGCTGGTCTCCAGGACTGCAAAAGCGTGGGAGGACTCCCAGGATGTAAGCCTGGCTCCCTTTGTGTTTGTAGTCCCAGAGGGTCAAGGCCAGGGTATGCCTGTCATACAGTTGCTTGAAGCCCTCACTTGGGTGGAGTTAACATACATATACTGTTACTTGGTGACTACGGGGTGGGTAAAGGCTTTTACTCTGGGCCTGTCTCTGTGTTCACTCCCCACTAATGTAACATCTTTTATCTTTGCTCAGGAGCCCATCCGGTTACGGTATAAGCTGACATTCAACCAGGGTGGACAGCCTTTCAGCGAAGTAGGAGAAGTGAAAGACTTTCCAGACCTGGCAGTCTTGGGTGCAGCCTAACTCCTCACTGGACAGATCCTGCCATTCAAGCTTAGGCCTGTGTTACTTTTGCTGCCTAGATAGGACTAATCACGGTGATTTAGTGCAGAGTGCCAAGAGTTCTATCCTGACATCAGGCTCTGGATGCCAACCTCTGACTTATTCTGCAGATATTGTGTGTGTGTGTGTGTGTGTGTCCTCTGACTTATTCTGCAGATACTGTGGGTGTGTGTGTGTGTGTGTGTGTGTCCTCTGATTTATTCTGCAGATTGTGTGTGTGTGTGTGTGTGTGTGTGTGTCCGTCCCAGGGGCTGAGGGGCAGGGATGTGGGCGGTGTGGGAAATGCTAAAGCATTTCTGATAACCATCTGCTACGATCAATCATATCTGGTTTTGCATGTTGGTGGTCACTGATGTCCCTGCCTCAAGTTGGAGGTTTTATAAGCCAAAGTGGTTGTTGTTGTTTTCCATGTATTGTTATCTTTTCATTCATCCACTCTGTGCCTTGTCAGCCTTTGAAAGACTTGGTTGCTCCCAGGCTGCTGTTCTCAGGGACCTTAAAAGGGACCTGGTTGGTCTTGGGGCAGAGCGTCTTCTGGGACACTCTCTTCCAAGAAAGACCTTGTCTCCATTTCCATTAGCGAATGCTGCTTGCATGTGTTCAGGAAGATCTTCTAAATGGACTGCTTGTTGCACTGTGTTCTAGGCGAGGGGCTGCCACTAGACCAGAGGACTGTGCTTGGTGGGCCAATCATGTCCTTCACCACTGTGCCTTAGAATTGCCCATAGATGGACCCTTCAGGGAAGAGGGGAAAGCAGATCCCAGGCCTTATTCAGGCCTCAGGTTCCATGGGTCGGGCAGCCTGTCTGGACCCTTCCTCAGGACCCTCATCTCCATCCTCATCCTCTTTCCCCAAAAGCATTTACCCAGAGCTCTTTGATTGTGACACCATGCCAGTCATTATAAATCATAACTAACAGGTTCACCCTGGCCTGTTGACTTCACAATCCAGGATGAAGAACTGTGATGCAAATGAGATATGAGTTTAGCAATGAAAAGTGATGACTAAATACAGAAAGTCATTGAATAAATACCCGTGTAGCAAATATACTTTGTGGAGTTTTGAGTAAGTAGGAGATGCAAAGCCTGTTGCATTTAGAGATAATAGGCTTGAAGGGATCATTCATCTATTGAAGTACGGAAGACTTCCTGAGGGATGTGGAACCTTAAGAACTGCTTCAGTGAAGAGAAGCCATGAGGATCTGAATGAAGCGGGAAGAGAGGTGGACTCTTGTTACAGTCATGGTGTGAAGGAAAAATTCAAGCTTGCAGTCAGTTAATACTTAGCACCTACAATGTGCTAGGCATTTGTGCATGTTTTACAAGTCTTGCTTGGCCTGATGGATGGGTGAAGAGAGCTGAGCCTGGCTGAGATGGCCTGATGAAGGTTGCAAGATCCAAGCAGCTCACCTGTCTGGGTAGGATTCTGCCTCAGAAACTGCAAGGCTCTGTTTGGGGCTCTTTATCACAAAATCTGGTACTCTACAGTCTGATCTTTTACCTTCTACATATAGTTGGAAATCTGCCAGCACTATGGTGGGGATGGGAGCTGTAAAAAATCAAGGTATGTTACTTTTAAAGCAAATGTGAAAACTCATAAAACAGATAAATAATGGGGTGACTTCTTCATTTGGCATAACTCATAAGGTTCATTTTAATCTAAAATTTTGTGTTCAAATATTCTATATAGCTTTTATAGGCTCTAGCTATTTCATAAAGTCTCCTAGAGGTGCCCATCATAAAGACGATGCCTACCTAGAACTCCCATCAAAAATGGGTGAATGAGACCTACACATGAAAAAACCTTTGTCACGTAGTTAAAAGGTAGACTCACTACATGTGAACATTCTTCTGTCTTCTGGGAGCCAGACTCCCAGTGGTGCTCTGCTTAGATAGAGTTGGACAGGGTAAGGGGGTAGGGAGGTGGGTGTCCTGAAAGTGGCCCTGGTTTATGTTATGAGTGCCTTCTAATTATGAAGTTCAGCGACCACTTAAGAAGAGCCAACCCGTATCTTTTATTCACTCAGCAAGTTGTTGACTAGCTACTGTGAACCGAGCACTGTTGTAGGCACTGCAGATGCAGCAGTGATAGAAGGTCCCTGCCCTCGTGGGTCTTCTGATGGGGAGAGACAAATCCATAATGTGTCTGGTGATTTGGCACTGACGATCCAGTATTTTCCCCTATCCTGAACTCTTCCTTCCGGGATCCTGCTCATCCCTATTTCTTGACCTACCTCTGACTGTTCTTTTTCCTCTGTCCCTTAAATGTGTTTCCATAGGGTTTAGTCCTTAGGACTTTTCTAAGCATTCTGGGCAGTTAACTACTAGATGGGTGGTAGACCTCTATCTCAGGCTTCCACCTCCTTGCTGACATCAGGTCCATATTTTAAGCCGTCTAATGGATATCTGTCTGGAGGTTCCACTGTTGCCTCCAAGTGCTTAGAATGGAACACAGCCGCTTCTCTCATTCTCTCTCTGTTCTTTTGTTTGAAAGCACCTATCCAAGCCTTCATAGGTCCTTGATTCTTGCTTCATCTCCATCCCCCTCAGTACTTTTGTCTCATCTAGTCTATTTCTAAATAGTATCACATCTTGCCCTCCCCACTGCATTCACATTGTCACTGCCCTGGTTTGGCTTATTTTTTTTTTTTGGACGGTGCCGTAGCCTGCCTCTCAGTTCTCCTCTCAGCCATCATACTTGCCAGCATCAGAATTCTGTAACATACCTGGGCACTTGACCCCTGCTGAAAAACTGTGAATGGCTTCTTAATGCCCTAAAAGCCTATGCAGCCAAATTCAAGTTGTTTACTCTGGCGTTCGGTGCCCTTCTGTAACTCTGTATGCTCCTTACCCTTCTGGCGTCACCTGTCAAGAATAGAGCACACTTTGCCAGAGCCACAAGAAAGTCCCTTCGTGTTTTGATAATGCCATGTTTTCTCGTATCTCTTTGACTACACCTGTAGTTAACTCCTTTTGTCTCGTCAGTGATTTAAGATTGGGCTAAAATGCTGCTCTATCTGGAGCCACTCGTTGAGAGTAGATGAGCTGTGGATATAGTAAACGTTGAAAAAAGGATAAATAATGACCAAAAACATGAATATTACCCATTAAAAATAAAATAGTGTAAATTGAGAGATCAGACATGAAAGGTTAAAAGCAAAGGTGATATTCTCATACAAATAGTGTTCAGTACAGTGTTCATAAATCACAAATTCTTTGAATATATGTAATATAGAAGATGCTTACCCAGGTCCAAAATATAAAATTCTACAAACTAGTGTGTTTGTTTTAAACTAAGAAGAAAACAATAGAGTACTAGCCATAGTTTGTTTCATATTTTTTAAAGCAGTAACAGCCTGACCTCTTTCATCTGGAAAGAGATGGAGTCAAGTAGATAAGCAGGAAGTAAGAGGTAATACTATGATTTTAAAAGCTGAAAAACATTGCAGTGTTACAGGCTCCAGATACATAGGCTTTTAAAGTTTGAGGTCTTCTGAAGCCCCAACAGTCTGAAGTAATTAAATCAACCCTTAATTGTAATTCCATTCTTTAGCTTCACATACTACCTCTAGCCATGTGACCTGAGACAAGTAATTTGTCCTCTTCTGCTTCCTTCCCTGTAAAGTGCATTGTTTTGAGAAGTGAGTTAATAAATGTGAAGTGACTCCAGTACTTCACAGGACTAAGCTAAGACTCATATTTCATTTACTTGTTGCTTGTCCACCTGGCTTCCAATACATGAACAGACTTGACTTACCCATAACTTTTTTGGCTGTGCCGTGAGGCTTGTGGGATCTTAGTTCCCCGACCAGGGATCAAACCGAACCCTCGCCCCCTGCAGTGGAAGCGTGGAGTCTTAACCACTGGACCTCCAGGGAAGTCCCTATGACTATTTGAAGTTTACCTCATGAAACCAAGCAAATATTTTAAATTTTGGCAAGGTTCAAATTAATACTGAGGTGCAGTAAATGTCAAGAATAGAAAGGTAACAAAACATTGGAAACCTTATGCCTAAGTCTAGTCAAAAGCAGAAATCCATAACAATATACTTAGAAACTAATCAACAACACTTCCTATAAAACATTCAGTTAAATTTTGTAAACAAGACTAATTCTAAAATTCATAACCCTGTCACCAAAATCTGAAGCAGATACCTTTTAGTCTGTTCTTGGTTTTGAATGCATAGGTAAAATATTAACTTTAAAGCTAGTGGCAGGACTTCTGTGGCGGTCCAGTGGTTAAGACTCCACGCTTCCACTATAGGGGGCACGGGTTCGATCCCTGGTGGGGAACTAAGATCCTGCAAGCCACGTGGTGTGGCTAAAATAAATAAAATAAAGCTAGTGGCATATTGAAAGAATACACTGTGTAAAGCCTTTGGGAATGCAGTCAGCCACATTAATAGCTCACATGGACAATTTGATCATCTCAATAGATGTAGCAAAGGCATTTTCTCTCATTCGTTGTTTATTCCTAATAGAATCAAACAACCAGCATCATGTTTAATAAGGAAATGACAACAGTGGCTTAAACACAAAGGTTTATTTTCTCATTCAAAAGAAAGCCAGAAATAGTCCCAAACCATCTGTGGTGTCGACTGAAAAAAAATGCGCAACTTAAAAGTTGAGAATTTTATTTGGCAGACTTACTGAGAATTGTAGCCAGTGATACAGCCACTCATAGCTCTGAGGGACTGTTCCAAAAAGGTAAGGGAAGAGCCAGGATGTATAGGAGTTTTTGTTGGGGAAAAAAACAACACTCTCCCCCTTGTGTTTAAACATCAAAAAATTACTTTCAATCACGAAAACAGACATCTCAAGTTAATGATTTTAGTGCTTTTCTGTGTATGGGAAAGATGCAAGAGCCTGGACTCTGAAATCATTCCTTTGATGCGCGTCTTAACTATCTAGGGCCAGTATCTTGTTTTTTTTCCATTCTGATTCCCCTCAGAGTACACCACAGGGGCAGCTGCCGTGGTTGATGGCTTTACGTCTGCAACATCCTTTGTTTACGGAAGTGGCAAGCGACATTCTTAGTCTACAGTGGTATAAGCATCACAAAGTTATTAGGGACCTAGAGCTCCAACCAGCCCTGAGTCAGCACCCAAGGACGTGCTCCTCAACATTATGTTACAAGCTTTAACTGCTGACTGTTCTAGGCAACAGGAAGGGAGTGGGGGAGCCAGGAATAGAGGAAAACTGCTGATGTTCTTAAGGTTTCCTGGAAATTTTACGTGATATTTGCATTCACATCTCATTGGCTGTTTAGTAGCATGGCCGCTCCAAGGTGCAGAGAAGGCTAAGAAATTGTCATGTTTGCATACAATTCCACACACTTGGCTAAGGAAGAAGGGGAGATTGGATATTGTAACAATTTATCTGTTTACCATAAGACACTGTGGCAATCTGTTCTACTGTTTAAAACCAAACAACTCAGGTATTTGTATGTATGTGTGACTTTATATTTGGGTCATACATAGAATTACAGACTTGTTTTCTTTAAAATTTATCTGAATTTTCTAAAGTTTCTAAACTGGAGAAACATTTTTAATTCTCAATGTTAGTTTTTCAAAACTAAAACAGCAAAAGGTGGAAATTCTTCCCACCAACCCATTACCCTCCTAGGAGACAATATTACTAGTTCCTTATCTGTCCTTGGAGATATTCTAGGCATTTTTAAACAAATGAACTGTTCCACACTTTGCTTTTTTTTAATGTAATAATATAGATGACTTGGCGATAATGCCACTATCAGTGTGAACTATGTAATAAAAAAGAACAGCCCTGCTTTCCTCTCTTCTGACAGCAGATGGTATCAATCACTTATATGCTGAAAGTGCTTTGTATTAAAACTGGCACATGAAGTTGCTGATAGTTTCCATGTATCTCCAGCCTCTCACTTCCCCTGGCTCCATTCCTGTGGGCCCAAGCCTGCCTGAGTCTCCCCTGCAACCCTCCTGCTTCCCCCTGCATTGTTTCTGGTAGCCCTGCATGGTAGAGTGAAACAAGCATGGGTTTGGGGGTCAGGTTAAGTTTCTACTTTTCTTGTCACCTTGGGCAAGTCACTTAACAACCCGGCCTTGGTGTTTATATTCTTAATTATGGTAAAAATGTTTAAAATCTACTTCATAGGTTTTGGTGAGGA
Source organism: Platanista minor (assembly GCA_004363435.1). Taxonomy (NCBI): domain Eukaryota; kingdom Metazoa; phylum Chordata; class Mammalia; order Artiodactyla; family Platanistidae; genus Platanista; species Platanista minor. Next base: position 21,554 of record RJWK010018884.1, read on the forward strand.
TTTAATGAGGTCACCAAAATACCAGACGTGATAGGTACTCTTTAAATATAGGTGCTATTATTTCTCCTCAAATTGCCTCATCTGAGATGTCTCTTTAAGTTACTACCTTAACTTGTGGTGACTTCCATTTCGTCACTATGTTCATTTCAAAACCTCTCCTGCTCTCATGGAAACCAATGAAATTTTGCTAAGGATACTAATAACCTAATATTTGCAGAGACAGCAAAAAGGGTTGCATTTGATAAAATCTGACCATCCTCTCTACAATTGTTAAGATTGGGTCAATTTCAGGAAATGGAAAAAACTCAAGGTAACAGTGGCTTAAAAGATACTTAGATCTCTGTATTAGCTTCCCGGCATTCCTGAGCAAAGCTGGGTGACTTAACAGAAATTTATCGTTTGGCAGTTTTGGAGGCTAGAAGTCTGAAATCAGGGCCAAGCTGACTCTGAAACCTGCAGGAGAATCCTGGTGATCTGCGACAGTCTTTAGCATTCCTTGGCTTTTAGCTGCATCACTCCAGTCTCCGCCTTCATTGTCATGTGGCATTCTTCCTGTGTGTGTCTCCCATGACCATCTTGTAAGGATACGATCATATTTGGATTAGGGGCTCACGCTACTTCCGTAAGATCTCATCTTAACTAGTTTCATCTGCAATGATGCTATTGCCAAATAAGGTCACATTCTGAGGGACTAGGGTTAGGATTTGTATCTTTTCTGGGGGGGTCAGCAGGTGGAGACACGATTCAACCCATAACACTCAAGAACCCCAGAGGTAGTGAAACTAGGACTGGTGTGCAGTCCATGGTTAGGCACCTAGATGCCATCAGTCTGTTGCCCTGCCGTGAGTGACTTAATTCCTAAAAACACTTCATGGTTCAAGATGACAGTTATAATTCTAGCCATCACGTTCACATTCCAGCCAGTAGGAAAGGAAAGTAGTGTACACGCCGTTCTTTTAAGAACATCTCCTTGAAGTCCCACATAAAAATTCTGCTCACGTTCCAGTGGCCAGTACTTAGTCACATGGACGCACTTAACTTTTTTTTTTTTTTTTGGTTTTTTTTTTACAGCTAATTTTTAATTTATTCATTTACTTATTTAATTTTAATTTTATATTGGAGTGTATTTGGTTTACAATGTTGTGTTAGTTTCAGATGTATAGCAAAGTGATTCAGTTATACATATACATATATCCATTCTTTTTCAGATTCTTTTTCCATATAGGTTATTACAGAATATTGAGTAGAGTTCCCTGTGCTATACAGTAGGTCCTTGTTGATGATCTATTTTTTATACAGTAGTGTGTATGTGTTATTTTTTTTGGACACACTTAACTTTAAAGAATGCTGGGGGATGTCTTTGTCTTGAGAGGCTGTGGACCCGCTGGGGAGAACAGAACAGAATCAGGAGATATCTAGCAGTGTCCGCCACACACTCCTGATGCTTTCTTGTCCCATGGCTTTCTGATACTCTTCTGATTCTTCCCCCAGTTCTTCCTCCCACCCTAAACTTCCAAATATAGGCATGCTGCTAAAGGCTTTTTTTCGCCCAACTTTATTGGAGTATAATTGCTTTACAATGGTGTGTTAGTTTCTGCTTTATAACAAAGTGAATCAGTTATACATATGTTCCCATATCTCCTCCCTCTTGCGTCTCCCTCCCTCCCACCCTCCCTATCCCACCCATTTATCATTAACCTTCATTGTTACTCTGCTAAATCTCCCTGAAGTACAAATCTGACCCTACTTCTTCAACCTTTTGAACATTTCATTGGATTAAGTAAAACCAATTTCCCAAGCATTCAAGGTTCTCCATAGTATAGCCCCATCCAGTCTTGGCCTCATATGAATCTCATTTTCCCTTTTTGGAAAATAGAAATAATACCCGCCTTGACTCCAAAGGCTGTGAGGATTAAAATGGAAGTGTAAGGGAAAGCAAGTTTAATCTGTAAAGGTCTGTAAACATGTAAGGAATCTAGTGCTCTGTTCCTTCACATGGATGGATGGGTCCTATGCTGTAGCCCATCTGGACTCTTCCCTGACCTATGAGTCTGTCTACTAGAAATGGAGAGGCTTCCACACATCTTAGCTCTGAGGAGGAAAACAGTCTCTTCTGGTAAACCTGGTTTATGCCAATGACCCAGACATGCAGCTGCAACCTGATTCTGATCACTGGGCATTTTTCTCATATCCTGTTATTTTTCAGCTGTTTCTTTCTGTTGAGTGCTCTGCTTATGGGACAGACTCACCTGCTAGACAACAATATTATATACCTTTGGCAGGGGCTATTAAGGTTTTTACCATGTTATGATGTGCTGGCACACCTCCCTATACATGGGGTAGCAAGGAAATGTATTAACCAAATTTATGAACCCAGAGGCAGTGAGTCTAGGGCTGGTATGACAGTCCCAGATCTTTCAGTGTCCTCTCTTTCCACTTCCAACAGCCATTCCTACCAACCTGTCCATAAGAGTTCCTCATGGGCAGGTGTGGTAAGAAGCAAAACTGTCCCACATGAAGCCAGTCTGGGTGACCTGGACAAGCATTACGCTCATTTAGGGAAGGGTGCCTCCGTTTTGGCATGTCTCAAAAAGTGTGGGCTCAGAGGCAGAACTTTTGGCTATGGCCCAGTAAGGAAATTTGCAAGTCCTCTCTCCAAAAAGGCTAGCTATAAAGCTAGACAAATTTGACAAAAATAACCATTTCAGTGCTACAGAAATCAAATAAAGGTAGATGGCAATCTGAGAAGTGTTTATGCTTGAAAAGCCACTGAAGTTTGGGTAAACAACATTTGCAGTTTCTGTCATTCTTCCCTGGGGCTGCATCAAGCCTCTCCCTTGCACCAACTCTGTAGGATTGATATCTTCTTTGAAATGATGTTAGCAGAAGTGACAGTTGCTGTGGTGGGCAAGTGGGGAGGGCCAGCAGTTCTCCTAGTTTGAGGCTGTGGTCAATATTAGAAAAAGCATGTATCTTGATGAAGATGTGCACATGTACATCAGGGACCAGAGAGAGCCCAAGCTAACCACACAATCCCAGCTGACACTGAGGCTGCATTCACATGCTGAGGAAACACAAAGGGGCACAGTGGAAAGGAAGAGCTGGAGCCAACTTGAAAGTGACCTGATATTTTGAATGTGCTCCCTTACCCACACACAGATCCACTGACAGGACAGAAGCCCTACTAGCTCAAAAAAATTGGTACAACTGTAGTCTGATCATTAACTGCCTTTAAGCTATGTAGACACAGGAAGTCAGATTTTAAAATAAAATAAAAACAAAAAAAAATAGAGACATCAGAAGCTACACACCATAGGAGAGAAATTTCATGAATTTATCTCAGGCAAGCTACTAAACAAGCTAACAAAAACAGGAGCAATCTTTGGTGAGTCCAGAATCCAGAGTTGCTACAATATATTATCTAAAATATCTAGTCAATAAAAAATTATGAGATGTGCAAAGAAACAGGAAGGAAAGATCCATACTGAGGGAAAAAGCAGTAAATAGAAACTGAGTCTTCAGACAATGGATTTAACAATGAGCATTCAAAGTAGCTAATATAGGGCTTCCCTGGTGGCGCAGTGGTTGAGAGTACGCCTGCCGATGCAGGGGACATGGGTTCGTGCCCCGGTCCGGGAAGATCCCACATGCCGCGGAGCGGCTAGGCCCCTGAGCCATGGCCGCTGAGCCTGCGCGTCTGGAGCCTGTGCTCCACAATGGGAGAGGCCACACAGTGAGAGGCCTGCGTACCGAAAAATAAATAAATAAATAAATAAAATACAAAAAAAAAGTAGCTAATATAAATATGTTCAAAGAACCAAAGTAAACCATGTTTAAGGAATTATAGGAATCTATGACAAATAGTGATTCTCAATAGCAAAGCTGTATAAAAAAGAAATGGAAATTCTGGAATTGAAAAGTACTTAAATTGAAATGAGGAATTCACTAGAGCCTCTCAACAAAAGATTTGGGATGGCAGAAGAAAAAGTCAGGGAACCTGAAGACAGGTCAGTAGAAATTATCCAATCTGAAAAACAGAAAAAAGAAAAATAGGGCTGCAGAGATCTGTGAGACACCATCAGGTGTCATACACATAATGGGAGTCCCAAAAGGACAAGTGAAAGGGACAGGAAAGTTATTTGAAGAAATAATATCCAAAACCTTCCCAAACTTGCTGAAAAACATTAATCTGCACATCCATAAAACTCAACAACCTTCAAGTAGGATAAACACAAAGAAACCCATACATAGACACATTAGAGCCAAACTTAAAAACCAAAGCCGAGGGCTTCCCTGGTGGCGCAGTGGTTGAGAGTCCGCCTGCCGATGCAGGGAACGCGGGTTCGTGCCCCGGTCCGGGAGGATCCCGTTTGCCGCGGAGCAGCTGAGCCTGCGCGTCCGGAGCCTGTGCTCCGCAACGGGAGAGGCCACAACAGTGAGAGGCCCGCGTACAGGAAAAAAAAACAAAAAACAAAGCCAAAGCTAAAATCTTGAAAGCTGTAAGAGAGAAATGTCTCATTACATACAATAGGTTCATAATAGATTAACAGTTGACTTCTTAATTGGAAATAATAGAGTTCAGAAGGCAGTGGGATGACATATTCAATGATCTGAATATGAAAAGAATTCTATTTCCAGCAGAACTGTTCTTCAAAAATGAAGGCATGGGCTTCCCTGGTGACGCAGTGGTTAAGAAGCCGCTTGCCAATACAGGGGACAAGGGTTCGAGCCGTGGTCCGGGAAGCCCGTGCACCCCAACTACTGAGCCTGTGCTCTAGAGCCCGTGAGCCACAACTACTGAAGCTCGCGCGCCTAGAGCCCACGCTCTGCAACAGGAGAAGCCAGAGACGCCCACGCACCACAACGAAGAGTAGCCCCCGCTCGGGCAACTAGAGAAAGACCGCGCAGCAGCAATGAAGACCCAAAGCGGCCAAAAATAAAATAAAATAAATGAATTTATTAAAAAAAAAACAAACAAAAAACCTCAGGCTCCAATAGCAGGCTTGGCTGAGTTCGGCTCCCACAGCGCTACCTTCTAGTTACGTGACATTGGACCACTTGCTTAACTGCCTCGGTTCTTCCTCTTTAAGTTGGGGGAGAATAACAGCACTCATACGACTGTGAGTACTAAGTGCATTCATACAAGTAAGGGCTTTAGCGTAAGCACATATTTAAGTGCCCAAAAGTCACAAGTTAGCAGAGCAAGAGAGACAGCCACACCCTCTGGCCGCCAGCCCGCCGCGCTTCCCGGAAAGCAGACAGTTACCATAGTAACGACCACCTACTTCCGGAAGAAGTACGGCGCGCGGCGAGGGTCAACCCCAGCCGTACACATCAGCGAGCTGACAGAGGGGCTGTGGAGAGGCTAGTCGGCGGCGCCGTCAATCCCGGCCCGCCGCCTCCCAGACCCGTGCGGGTGCTCTCGCAGGGCCGCTCGCTTCTGCAGCCTTGCGGACGCCCAGAGCCAGCCCTTCAGGCCTGGACGCTGGGTTGCGGCGGCGCAGCCATGGACTTCTCCAAGTTCCTTGCCGAAGACTTCGACGTGAAGGAGTGGATCAACGCGGCCTTCAGGGCTGGCCCCAAGGAGGTGGCGGCCGGGAAGGCGGACAGCCACGCGGCCACCCTGGTGATGAAGCTGCAGCTGTTCATCCAGGAGGTGAACCATGCCGTGGAGGGTGAGCGGCCGGGCAGAGCTCCCAGACGGGCCCGGGGCCCCCGGGGTTGCACGTAGTGGGCAGTAGACGTCGGCGCCTCCCATGGAGAGGGAGCGAGCCCTGCTCCGGTTCTCCCGCAGTCCTTACGGGGATATCCAGGAGAAGGTCTCAGCCCGCTACTCCTCCCTCTGCAACACTTGCGGACTTGGGATCTTGGTTTTCCGCCTCTGGCGGTGCTGTCAAGTTTCCTTTTAAAACTTAAAAGAGTGAATTTTAAGAATATTAAATAATAGTCAACTGATCCTTACATTTGGCAAAAAAACATATAGAAGGTGTATAGGAATGACAAACCTGGGAAACATTGTTTTAATGGATTAAAAAAATTATTTTATTGAAGTATAGTTGATTTACAATGTTGTGTTAATTTCTGCTGTACAGCAGTGATTCAGTTTTATATATATATATATATATATATATATATATATATACACACATTCTTTTTCATATTCTTTTCCATTATGGTTCATCACAGGATCTTGAATATAGTTCCCTGTGCTATACAGTAGGACCTTGTTGTTTATCCATCCTGTATATAATAGTTTGCATCTGCTAATCCCAAACTCCCAATCCAACCCTCCCCCACCGCCCCTGTTTTAGTGGATCTTTGTCAGTGGGAAGATGGGCTGTCCTGACAGGAGACTTTTAAGTATCAAATTCACTCACCAGAATAGTGAATTATAAAAAATAACACACCAGAACCATTTAATTAACTCCTCGATCTGGTTTTCATTCACTGTACGTTTATTCAGTGCATACTGCAGCCAATCTCTCTGCTCGGCTCTGTGGGAAGGAGGCTTAGACTGCCCACACTGGGAGCTTATGGTCCTGTAAATAGAACTTTGTTTTATAGATGTGTCCACTGTTTAAGAAAAGGTGGAGGTGGGGGGATGCTTTATTTCACTGCAGATCCTTTATTGTATTTTGCATCTTTTAGTAATTATTGAGCATCTGCTATGCACCTGCCAAGAAATGAGTGCTGGGGATGAAAAGTTTACCTTTCTAGAGCTTGCTGCCCTGTGGGGAGCATATATGAACTGTTTAATTACAGTGAAGGGTGGCTTTACTGATAGTAGAACCGGAAGCTGAGAGCTGGATGAAGGAAGCAATTATCTCTTGTCTGTAAGAATCATAAAGGGCTTTTACCTGTGTTAGGCCTTGAAGGAAGACCTCACAGGGCCAAGATGGGGAGGACATTAATAATAATATAATAGCAAATATCTGAGTTCTTGGTATACATCAGGCACTGTTTTAAGTACTTTATATGCATTAACTAAGTGGTTCTCAACAGGGGTGGTGGGACTTCCCTGGTCCGCCTGCCAACGCAAGGGACACAGTTTCAATCCCTGGTCCGGGAAGATCCCACAGGCTGCGGAGCAACTAAGCCCGCGTGCCGCAACTACTGAGCCTGTGCTCTGGAGCCCGTGAGCCACAATTACTGAGCCCGTGCTCCTAGAGCCCGTGCTCTGCAACAAGAGAAGCCACCGCAATGAGAAGCCCGTGCACCGCCACGAAGAGTAGCCCCCGCTCGCCAAAACTAGAGAAAGCCCGCGTTCAGCAACAAAGTCCCAAAGCAGCCAAAAAAAACAAAAACAAAAAATCTGCCTTCCAGTGCACAGGACGCAGGCTCGATCCCTGGTCAGAGATCCCACATGCTGCGGGGCAACTAAGCCCGCACACTGTGACTACTGAGTTCGCGCGCCTCAATGAGAGAGCCTGTGTGCTGCAAACTACAGAGCCCAAGTGCTCAGGAGCCCATGCGCCACAACTAGTGAGAGAAAACCCACACGCCACAACTAGAGGGAAGCCTGCACCGCAACAAAATATCCCACACGCCTCAACGAAGAAGACCCCATTGCCGCAACTAAGACCCGATGCAGCCAAAATTTTTTTTTAAATAAATAACTAAATAAATAATCCCTGCATGATCTGGCTCCTGCCAATGTCTCCAACCTAAGAATAGATCTTGTTCAATGTTGTATCTCCAGACCCTGGAAAACAGTTTGTGCCCAATAAATATCCACTGACTGAATAACTGAACAAATCAATCCTCCTGTTAGAGTTCCTCAACAACTCCTGTTTGAGCCTCTGCAATAACTTCTCTTCACTGCAGACTTGGGACCTTGTTTCATCGTCCATGAAAATAAAGGTTTACACCTCGGAAGGCTTCTCACTGCCCACGGGATGAAATCCAAACCTTAAGGATGGGCAAAAACACCTTTCACAATGTGATCCTAATGTACTTTTCTACCTTATCTCCAGCAGAAGTTCCCCCATGAAAGTGCAATCCTTCAATAATTATAATACTAATGACTAATATTTATTGATGTTATTGATGAAGCTCTGTTTGAACTTCACGCCTTTCTCTGGACTGGTTAGGCCTTTTTATACCCACATGCCTCTGCATGTTCCCTCTCACTTTAATACCAGAGAGGTAGTAAAGTATCATGGATAACAGCCTGGGGTCTGGAAACAGTTGCCTGGATTCAAATCCAGGCTCCCCACTCATTAGCAACATGATGCTGGGCAAGTTACTGACCTCAGCCGCAGTTTCTACAACTATAAAGTGGGAATAATAACTATGCCTACCTCTAAGGATTACTGTCATTTTAAAATTAGATAATCATGCCAAGGAGAGGGGGCACTATTAACAGTTTGGCCAGGACACTTCTTCATTGCTCACGACTCTCCCAAGCACTGCAGGACATTAAGCATTGTTGGGTCATTTCCACTAAATGTCCTACCATAGCAACAACTAAAAAATTCCTACCAACTTCCAAATATTGGGGGTGGGGGGTGGGTCCAGGAGTGGCATTACTACCCCTGTTTTCTTTGTTTTTTTTTTTAATTTTATAAAGTTATTTATTTTTGGCTGCGTTGGGTCCTCGTTGCTGCGCGCAGGCTTTCTCTAGTTGAGGCGAGCAGGGGCTACTCTTCGTTGCAGTGCGCTGGCTTCTCATTGCGGTGGCTTCTCTTGTTGCAGAGCACGGGCTCTAGGTGCACAGGCCTCAGTAGTTGTGGCACGTGGGCTCAGTAGTTGTGGCTTGCGGGCTCTAGAACGCAGGCTCAGTAGCTGTGGTGCACGGGCTTAGTTGCTCCACGGCATGTGGGATCTAACCAGACCAGGGCTTGAACCCGTGTCCCCTGCATTAGTAGGCAGATTCCTAACCACTGCGCCACCAGGGAAGTCCCCATGCAGGGATTTTAATGTCACATTAAGGAGTTTGGATTTGGTTTAAAATTAGTGTAATGGGATGGTACTGGAGGATTTTTAAGCAGGGGAATGAGATGGTTTGATGTATGTCCCCATTCAGGAGACTATGGCTGTCGTCCAGAAGAGAGGTGACAACGGCTTTGTCTGAGGTTATAGCATTAGAGATGGTGAGAAATGGGTAGATTTAAGGTATTTTTTAGGAAGAAGGGGAGAACTTGCTGATGGATTGGAATGAGGGATGAGAGGGGAAGAAAATCAAGAATGATGGCAGATTCTTGAACTGAGCAACTGGATGGAGGTGCCAAGTGGTCAGCAATGTTGAGAGAATTTGTAGTATACATTCATAACCCACTACCTAGATTCTACAATGAGCAGTGTGCTATTCTCGCATTATCACAATTCTGTCCATCCCTCTCTCCATCCATTCGTCCATCTTATTTTTGATTTCGAAATAAATCAGTATTTCAGAGTAAGTTACAGACATCAGTACACTTCACCCCTAGACATTTCAGTTGGAACCCCAAAAATTATAGAGTTCAATACTTGTTTACGGCTCTCTTTTTAACTAGATAAAATTTACATAAGGTGAAATGGAAGGACCTTATCTGATAAGTTTGGGTTTTGACAGATGTATACGGCTAGTGTTACTCAACCCCCCATCAAGATGTAGAATGTTGGGCTTCCCTGGTGGCGCAGTGGTTGAGAGTCCGCCTGCCGATGCAGGCAACACGGGTTCGTGCCCCGGTCCGGGAAGATCCCACATGCCGCAGAGCGGCTGGGCCCGTGAGCCATGGCCGCTGTGCCTGCGCGTCCGGAGCCTGTGCTCCGCAACGGGAGAGGCCACAACAGTGAGAGGCCCGCGTATCGCAAAAAAAAAAAAAAAAAAAGATGTAGAATGTTACCATCACTTCAGGAGGAGCCCCAGTCCCCTTTCACAGGGAGATTTGGTCCTTACCCTCCCAGAGGCAACCACTGGAGGTGAGAGTTTGTTTGTTTGTTTTGAATTTTTTTGGCCACACTGCAAGGCTCATGGTGTCTTAGTTCCCCAACTGGGGATCGAACCCAAGCCCTCTGCAGTGGAAGTGTGGAGTTCTAACCACTGGACAGCCAGGGAATTCCCAGTAGGTGATAGTTTTAAAATGGATACTAGAAAGAATTAAATTTGTGTGTGGGCGTTCTATGGGGAGGGAAAAAGAGGTTCACAGGGAACCAGCCAGACACGAAGAGTGACTCTGAGGTTCAGCAGGCAGGGGGCCAGGTTTGGACCATGACAGTGCTGTAAAAATCAGCGCTGTAGAAATCACTGTTCCCTGGTCACAGTGGTTAAGAATTCGCCTGCCAATGCAGGGACAGGGGTTCGAGCCCTGGTCCGGGAAGATCCCACATGCCGTGGAGCAACTAAGCCCGTGCACCACAACTACTGAAACCCGTGCACCTAGAGCCTGTGCTCCACAGCAAGGGAAGCCACCACGATAAGTCCGCGCACCACAACGAAGAGTAGCCCCAGCTCACCGCAACTAGAGAAAGCCCGCGTGCAGCAATGAAGACCCAATGCAGCCAAAAAAAAAAAAAAAAAAAAATCAGTGAAGTCTCTGTGCCTCGAACAACTCTTTGTTCTGCCTTTGTTTTCTTAAAACTTTATTTAAGGTCAGTGCTGGAGACAGATTGTTCTTTTATGGCAGAGCTGGATGAACAGGTTCCTGAAGCACATCTTCAAGATGTTAAGGTTCCATTCAATGCACTGGTGGAGCAGAAGGCTCTGGACTTCTTTGGTTGATTCCCCAGCGAATTGCTGTTTAAAGGGCTAAAGGGTTATGCTGTTAACCCTCCTGTTTCCAGATAACACATCATGGTCTGCAAGGATTTTCAGATTTTATTCTATACTTAGGATGCCTGTTAAAAAAATGCAAGTTCCTTGATCTTACCTGATCTTCTACCAGGATTCCTAAATAAGAATCTCTGGCAGGTGGCTTGGGGACCTGCATTTTAACTGCATTCCAGCTGTTGCTGGTGGTCTGTGGACTACATTTTGAAAAGACTGTGGAAAGCAGACATTGGGTCCAGACACACGTTGGTGTCAATTCTGAAATCTTGGGCAAGTTACTTATTAACCTCTTCTGAGACTTAGTTTTCTTATTTGTAAGAGGTGGCTGCTAATGATTGCCGTGGACATTAGGTTATATAATGTATATAAAGCACCTGGCACAGAGATGTCACAGTTTACCACTGTCACATTCCTCCATTCTCCTTGAAAAGGGAGTTGCTTGGGAGTTCCCTGGCGGTCCAGAAGTTAGGACTCGGTGCTTTCACTGCCAGGGTCCAGGTTCAATCCCTGGTTGGAGACCAAAGATCCCACAAGCCATGTGGTGTGGCCAAAAAAAAAAAAAAAAACCAAGGAGTTGTAGTAAGAAGA
>RJWK010018885.1:0-32893 GCA_004363435.1 Platanista minor
AAAAAAAATGTATTTGTTAGTTCCTTAATTCATCATTCGACTGCTAATACATGACCAGCTGGAGTGTGCAAGCTCTGGGGATCATCCCATATTAAATCAGGACAAATTCTGCCCTTCGGGAGCTTACCACGTAGTGAGAGACTTTACATCTATGTTTAAATGTCTCTTAAGAGTTTTAAAAGGAAATTCAAAAAGGAAAAATGCCAGCAACCTGCAAGATCTGGATAAGAGTATATATAAGCTTTAGTACTAGTCTGGCCTCTTTTACAGACCAGCTTTGAGGTCAAATCACCCTTTCAGATCCTCAGTTTTCTCACCTATAAAATGGAGCAAATAAGATCTGTATCATCAGTTACTATACAAAGTCAAGGTGATATATCAGAGCACTTGACTGCCTGAGTTGATTTATTATCAGGAAACCAAAAACTACACGTCCCAGTTACATTCCAAACAGGAAATTTTTTTTCCATTTCTGACTTGATACTATTTCCTTATCTTTTTTTTTCCTTCTATTCTTAATAAGTTTAATCAAAGGGACAGTGAACTGGAAAGGGAAAGCATGTCAAAATGCCAAGAATTCTGAAAATAAAAGTTTCTAAATCGTGCAGCTTGGTGCTGGCAAGATGACAAGGGCCCCTACAACCCAGTGCAAACACAGAGCTGCAAAATCACGCAGCTCGCGCGTGCAGTATATGTATGTTACATGCCAAGTGCTAAGCAAGTGCTTTTAAACAAATGACAAATACGATAAGACTCTTGGAGGATAAGGCCAAGTGAGTGTGAGGGTGTTCTAGATTCCGACGTGGACATGTGCTCATCTCATCCCCATCTGCCAGCCAGTACCACACCAGGGACCCCACCTAGCAGGGACCCCCACCCTGCCGACCTGTGTCCAGTGGCCGCCCACACACATGCACACATCATCAGGAAAACGCAACTCCATTTCAGATGTTAAGCGTTTGGGCTAGAGAATCTCGGACAGCACATTTTCTCCCAATCAACTTCATAAACTTAACTAATAATTTCATTCGCCTCATGACAAAGCCACTAGCTCATGCCAACAGCAACTTAAACGGAACGGGTCATAAAAATTCCCTCTTCTGCCGATGCTGGATACCATCGTTAAAAAAGAGAAAGGTTGACAAAGTGAAAGGGAAAACGCTGTGATGCTTTTATGTGAAGATTACATTTAAAAATAACCAACTAACTGTCTGCACTTTTTGGGGTCCTGACGTCTCGAAAGCGTTTAGATTGATACAGACTGAGGCTGAAGTTCTCGTGCTGAGTAAACAGTCAAGTGTTCTTAATAGGAATTGCAGTTTCTCGACATCTGTTAGGGAAAAGGGAATGGCGAAACAACAATTTAGAATGAGATTGGTTTTGTTAAATGCATTTAAATTCCAAGATTAGTGGTGTTCTTTCTTTTTCAATTAGCATTTACTTGTAGAAAGGTTACAGCTGAAAGGACTGCGGGGTGGGGGGGAGGTCGGGTGGGTTTTTTTTCCTCACTGAGAGGGCACTCCAAAGCATAGTAAAGCTAAAATAGGAAGAAAACAGTAGACTTAAAAGAACTTAAAACTGATGCCAAATCGAGACGGCAAATCTTGAAGGAGAAAGCATTCGAAAAAAAAAAATATATTAAAATAAAACAAAGTTGAATCCGGATTGGATGCTCCTGTCCTCTGGGTAGAGAAATCATAAATTGCTTTGAGAAAATATAGAGATGTGTATTTTCCTAGCCAGTTACTGAGTGAAATTTGCATGACTTCCCAAATATATGCCACGGTTCTGTTTGAGTGTGTAAAGAGCTGTAACTAGCTCAGTTTTTTTTTTTTTTTTTTTGATAGAAACATAAACAGAGACAAAAAATGTAGGGAATGTTTTACCTGTTTTACTGCCATTAAATAAACCTCATCTGCTACCAAGCTGTTTTGGGCGACATTTGTTAAATAAATAAATAAATACATTTTGTAGGAGACTGGAGCACTAAAGGAAAGAGACGTGCAAGCAATGTTCTTGGATAAATTCTGTTTGTTTCTCAGCACACTTACCCCTGCCCTGGGGGCAGAACGAGGTGGTAAATTCAGGTTTATAGTTTCCCATAGGTATTTTAGGTCTAAACTTACAGAGCTACAACCAAAATCTCATGTTATTGTTAGTAAAGTTTCTTTTAACTCTCTCTCTGCCTCTTCCCCCATTTTTCTGGCCTTGTGACTTTCACCATCTCTTGTTCCCTCCGCAAAACATCTCTATTCAGTAGTTGTGTTTTTCTTTAATTAGGGACAAATTTGATATTTCTTTTATACTTCTACATGCTTTTATTCTTTAATCTATTAGTGTGTATATTTTGTGCATGGCTGCAACCTTAAAATATTGTTAGATGGTCATGATTCTTTTAAAATAGATATATTAAATATTTGTTTAATGTAAAGCCAGTCCTACCATTTCTAGTTTAAAACCTAGTAAGTAGATAAGGCTCTTCTCTAGAATATTTCTGTGGGTACCCTACAACGCCCCAGGATGGATTATGATTTCTGATGATTTCCTGTGTAAGTTCTCTGCAATTTTTCAGCAATCGTAATTGGAGAAAGGAACAGGGAAGAAGTTCTGAATATACATGCTGTTATTGCATTGGCTGGACAGCCAGGCAAAGGTCTTCATGGTCCCCAACAAACAGGGAATCCATGTGATGATAACTAAAAAGTTATATGGCTCTAGAACATTCTGCAATGAGACTATGGGCAACAGGATGCCTTTGTAGGCAAGGTTCCTCTGACTTTTCAGCTTGCTTCCTCTGAGAAATTACATATGCTGATTCTTTTCAATTATCTGTCAATTTTCAACATGCAAATAGAAACATGCATGTCATCACTTTGGTACTCACCAACTGATCTCCTCCAAGCACCCAGACCGTAAGTGAATGCCGTTCAATATGTTCTCTTCCCTTTTTTAAGTGGAGTTAATATTACTGAGCAGATTTTGGTCAGCTTCCAGGAACCCAGTGTGTAGAGAGGCAGAATTTTATTTTAGAAGCACAAGTAGGTTTGAAAAATGTGAACTTAACCCAACTATTTCTTTGTTTCATCTTTCTTGCTAGACATATTTTTCTAAAATAAATTTCTTCATCTAAACACACAAACACAATTTTGGCCAAATTATGATTACTGCTTAGAATGTTTTTAATTATTTTACATGCTTATAATACAAAAATGATAAAGTAAGAAGGAAAAATGGTCCAAAACAATTAACAAATAATAAATACTTTGGCATGATTTATTTGCATTGTCTTCTGTCCATGTGCATTTTATAGAGTTGAGTTCACTGCATTTTGCTCTTAATCTCATCAATAAATATTTCTTTATATTGCTAAAATTTCCTCATTTATATAATCTAATATTTATATATAATACTTTAGCTAATGTTTGGCCTGTTTGGGGGCATTTTGTAGTTTCCTTTTTTTCTTCAAAATTGCAATAATGCTTAAATAAAACAATTCATAGAAAATGGCTATGTTGGATAACTTTCCTAGAATGGATTCCTGGAAATAGAATTACAAGGTCAAAGGGTACCAGCATATTTAATGTTCCTGACGCATATTGGCAAATTGCCTTTCATAAAAATTATACCAATTTACCCTCCTGCAACAAGCATATAAGAGTGCTTGTCTCACAGCATCTCCTCTGTTGCAAGGTTTTTACAAATGTCTGCAAATTAGAAAGATGACAAAAAAAATGGTAACTTTTGCCTGAAATAATTTTTAAATGTACACCAAGCAATAGGTTCATTTAAAAAATATTTTAATTCATCAAGAAATTTCAAAGCTTACCTCCAGAATGTTTTCTGATCAATGAATGCCACAAAATTGTAATACATTATCATACATAGTAGACTGTGTTGTTAGAAAAGCTATTTTTTTTTCAAATTGAATCATAGTTAATTTACAATGTGTTAGCTTCAGGTGTACATCAAAGTGATTCAGTTATCTACCTATCTATCTATCTATATATCTGTAGATAGCCTCTGTGCCCGATACCAAATTAAATCTTAGAGACAGTTTTGGGTGAGGTAGACAGAATAGCTTTATTGCTTTGCCAGGCAAAGGGGGCCACAGCAGGCTAACACCCTCAAAACTGTGTGTCCCAACCTGGAGGGGGTAGTGAGGAGTGTTTTATAGTAATGGTTTAGAGAGGGCGTGATCAGCTCGTGGACAATCTTCTGATTGGTTGGTGGTGAGGTAAGTGGGAGTCAGCATCGTCAAGCTTCTGGTTCCAAGTGGTCTGTGGTTCAGTTCTTGTGGGCAGCATACAGTTAACTTCTCCCACCTGGTTCGGGTTTCAGTATCTGAAAAACAGCTCAAGATATTGTTATGCATATCCCTTGAGGGGGAAACTGGACTCCGCCCCAAGCCTGCGCAATTGTTTCTTGACTGTCCTTCCCTTGTCTCAAATACCCTCCCTTTTCTAATTAGCATCGTTTTGAACCTGCCCCTTGGAACTCAGGGAAGGTCCTGGAGGCTGAATGAAGCCTATTTCCTGTAATCAAGAAATGGGGGGGACACAGAAAGGCTTTTGTGCCCAGGAGCCCCGCAGGGTCCTGCTCAGTATCAACATCTATCTGTCTATGTATCTATCTATCTATCTATGTATTTATCTGTCATCTATCTATCTATATATTTTTTTCAGATTCTTCTTTTCAAGAAGAATTATTACAAGATAATAACACTTTAGGTGCTAATAACATGCAGATTAGCACCTAAAGTTTATTACAAGATACTGAAGTCTTTCTAGTCCAGGGAAAAATTTCATGAAAACAAGGGTGATACTAGATTTTTGAATAAAATTTAAGTCAGCTTGCACTAGATTCTAAACGTGATTGAATTAGTGCATCTTCAAGGACTTCATATTATTGGGCTTGGTACTATGCCAAAGGGAGAAGGTGGATAGCACACTTGGTATTTAGACAGACACTTTGAGTTCAAGAACAGAAGAGATGTTTGGTTTCAAATGGTCTTTTTGAGATTTTGCCATGAGAGCCATAGAGAATACTCATCTAAACAACCAGGAAAGGCAGCGAGAAAACTGTTCAAAGGGGCAAAAACAGCAACACAACGAGAACACATAAGAAAAACCTCCTCGCGCCAAAAGACTTGCCAAAGACCACCCAAAGGTCTTTGAAAAACACCTCTGTGTTCTGTTCTATTAGGGTCAAGAAGGAAAGATTCAGTGAATAAATGCTGCTTTTGTGTAAATGTGTGTTATTCCCCTAGGCTACTGCGTTTTCCAAACTAATGAAGTCCATCCTATTCCTTGATGTTTTCTGCTGGA
The DNA here is from genome assembly GCA_004363435.1 of Platanista minor. NCBI lineage: Eukaryota > Metazoa > Chordata > Mammalia > Artiodactyla > Platanistidae > Platanista > Platanista minor. The sequence goes on from RJWK010018885.1 coordinate 5,325, forward strand.
CATTCAACTTTCTGGCTAAGAAGACATACAGCCATCCTAAAAGATCTCCAAATAGCTCTAATAACTGAAGGTGGACTTCTGTGGTCAGGGGAAAGATTGACCACTCTTTGAACAAATTCAACATACAGATTAGCACCTAAAGTGTCTGCATTTATATGACTCTATTTAGTTCGACTTCACCAACAATTGCCAGCAGTAGTGAATAGGCATTCCTGCACCACTGATTATTTAAAACCAAAAAAGGCAGGGGAAACACACGAAAGAAACGGCAAGAAATCCAAGTACCACCAACTCAAAGAAGCATACCCCTCCCTCCTCAAATCCTAAATTCCCTTAACTGTCAGATTTTTAAAACTGAGCACACCCTTCTGAGAGGGTGGCATTTTTCCTTGTAAGAGTATTCCTTCTAGTGATCCGTTCCTGGCTTAATGAAATGTTCCCTAAATTAAATCTACCCTTTCTGAAAGGTTACTCCCCAAACAAAATGAACAGGAAAATGCCTCTAGTCCATATAAATGTCATCCTGCCCTCCAGTAAATCTGTTTTAATCACTACTTTTAAGGAAGCGGCCCAACTGAATAGAAGGGAAACTCAATTACTCTGTATACCAAGATGACTGTCAGAGGGGGTCACAAACAATGTCTTTCAGAGGAGCCTTCCTCTGGAGAGATGCAAGGCACACGTTGTTCTCCAAATGACTTGTTCTCTTCCTTTACTGAGCCACAGCTCCACCTCCCACCTGCAAAGAGAAGGGAAGAGAATGGATATCAAAGGAGGGATCACTGTGCCAATGCTATTTCCCGTACATTTTCTCACAAGTTCTTTAACACAAGATTTCTAGTGAACTCTTTTCCCTTCTGTTGACAGAAACGGAAATGGGGTCCCAGAGGGGTAAAGTTCACCTTCAAGGTCACCAGGCCAGAAAGGGAAGGGGTGAGTCTTGCGCCCAATTCTGTGCAATTCCAAAGATTTTATTCCAGCTAAGAGGCACCAACTCTGTTTTCCACTGAGCTTTATAAGCGCATTTAAAAGAAATAGTCAGTGTGGGAGGATGAATCAGTCAAATGATTCTTCATAGAAAAGTTGGGCAAAACCTGCTTCCCTGACACTTAGAAGCAAGTTTGTCAGCAGAATTCCTGGTGTCTGCAGAATGCTAGTGAACCCACAGATCTGGAAGGCAGGCTGAACCCAGGACCAAGGCTTGCCAAACCCAGACCAATATTTAAAGGTCAACCCAATAGGGCTAAAAATGACCACTCCAGAGAATGTTGGGTGGGAACTGACAAACAGCAGATACCTCTTGACACGGATTCCAGATAAGCCTGTGCCTTGCATTGGGTTTCGGCAAAGGCATTCATATGCTTCGCAAAACTAATGTGCAGAGGCAGGCCTTCAGTGCTTATGTTTTTTGGAATTAAGTTGAATGACTGTGCCTTGCTCTCTAAAATGTGTAAATGTGTAAATTATGCTACAACAGATTGCCAATGCAAGTTGAAGAAATGAAAAATATGGTGTACTCTCACGGTAAGGGTGCAGGGGTGTGGCTTGCTGCCTGATGTTAAAGGCAGCCTCCAAACTCTCCATCCTTGGGGGTTCTGGAAAGGATTATTAGAAAGGAGACGTGAAATGAGAAGTAGCTAGATGGCTTTTTCAAGGGCCCAGTTGCATCTGAACACAATCTCTTTTACTGGCACAAAAGAAGTTATGTAAATTATGTGTTATATAAGTTCTGTTTCCAAATCGTATTTAATTTCCCCAGTTCACCATATACTAATAGAAATACCCAGAGTCACATGCCAAATCTTGATCTCTAAGATGCTCAAGAATTAAAAAGATAGGGAAACGCCCCCACCACTTCATTAACTCCAGTGGTGTGTGTGTGTGTGTGTGTGTGTGTGTGTGTGTTCTAGTTACTCATTTTAATGTTGTCTGAGTTTATTGTGATGAGGAGACTAATCCCATCTATGGAAATGTCCTGAAACCATACAATAACCCCTTTCTTCAAGGAAATGAAAGGAAACACTCACATGCTCCAACATTTCATAGGTTGAGAAGGAAGAGGGAATGCCCATCATTTCTGCAGCCTGAGACTCTCTCATGAAATGAAGAAATGTGAAAATTGTGTTGGGTCAATAATAACGCTGTGAGTCATCAGGGCCAAAGGTGTTACCTGTGACTAAAGAGTCATATTGCTAAAAGATACCTGGAGTCCAGTCTGTCCTTGGAAAACTAAAAACACCAGGAACTTCCCAAGATCATACATGGACTCTGTTAGAATATGCCCTAAACTCCTACTAACCCCTTGTCAACTGTTCTCCATGGTACATTATTACTTGGAGAGTCAACACAATTATTTTGCAAATTAAGCCAGACTATATTTCTTTAGCTTCCAAAAATGCTTCAAGAATTAGATATGACTCCTGTTTTCAACGAAATGGGTAATGAACATTGCAAATTTTCCTAAAGGTCATAAGTTGCACAATGAAAAGGAAGAGATTTAGATACTACATTTATAGGTAGGTCCTTACAGCTTCGTCAAGAGGCGGAAACATGTTTCTATAGAAACTCGTTGACACGTGCAGCCAATTTAATTGGGAAGGAGATCTGGGATAGGAATGCTGAAAATAGGGATGTCTAATTGTGGACAAAGGTTTCAGCGGTGTTAAGGAAGCTTCCAGATTTGAGATTTTCAGTCTCTTGTTCCTCCCTCCCTTCCTGTTCTATTGTTCCCTCTCATTTCCTTTTATCTTCCATCATGAGAAAGAGACAAGATGCTGGAGGTGACAGCTCAGAATTGGCAGTGCCCTGAAGATTTTTTTCCCCTTCTAGTCTTAATATGGAGCACTGACTATATTACAAAGTGTAATGATGGATTCATGAAATTAACCCACACTTCTGGTTAAAGTCACAAAATAGTGGGAGCCTACAGAGAAGAGGGGACAAGCATGTTTGCATGTTTGCATCTGTTACCTCGGACCTTGCATGGGATTGGAGATTTGGATCTGAATGTTCCATTAATTTCTCACAGATATCAAAAAAGCCCTGGTATCCCAACGATTATGTCAGAAAATAGTATTGCCTTGCTTACCTGTAAGATTCCTGGGTTTGTGCAGGAATTCTACAAGCTGAGCTAGAGATCTTCCCATAAGGAAGCCCATAAAGAAGATCTTGGACATCTGAGAATAAACGTCTACCATTCAGTACTATTCTTGCCCATCCCAGCCAGCTGTTTGTAACCAAGGATTAGTGATGCTTCAAGGCACTGGAAATTATCTAGAGTCTCCAAGAGTATTTGATCTTAAGCCACCATCACTTACACATAAATATAATTATTATATGAAAATACTTTGTCTCCACATCTGTTTAGCAGTTATTCTGTGAATTTCTTGAGACCAAAGAGTATACTTTTTATCTTTATCGCTGCTTTAAAATTTTTATATTCTCATCACCTAGCACATTACCTATCATTTAGTAGGCATTTAACAAATATTAGGTAAATAAATGGATGAAACAAAAAGTCACTCAATTAGAAAGAGCCTAGTTTCTCTAGAACTCAGGTGCTTTGGACCTCTGGTTATTTGAAACAGTTCTCTGCTCTGTTTCTATTTTATTTGTTAATGAATTTTCTATCTGCAACTCCCAAATATGGTTTAGTTCACTCTGTCTTCAATATAAATATCCAAATTAAATCTCAAGGGAATGTCATGAAAATTAATATATGCATTGAGAAGTATGTCCTGTAAATTCTTCTCATATTTTACTTTGATTGAAGGTAGACAATTATAAATAACTCTTAGAAATAATTTTGATAAGCTCTGGGGCTTACATCTGTGTGGAGAGGTCATCGTAGACATTTTCATATATATTATTTGATCACTCATAGCTCTGCATATAATGTCAACTCTATTCTACCTCCTGACATCTTACTCCAGAATGAAGGACCATTTCCAAGGTCATTCAGAGAATGGTGGAACTGGAATTTGAATCCACGTATGTCATTCTTTGCAACCGCATATCAGCGTAAGAAATGAAGTATTCTTTTTAAAATAACTCAAGATTCTGGAGGATCAATCATGAGTGCACCGTATTTACCCAGATGCTCCATCAAAGAATGCCATTTATCAGGAAACTACTTCACAAGAACTTTAACAATTTAGCTTCTTGAGTGATTGATTTCAGAGTTGACTCTCATTAGACTTTTGCAGGCTATGTTTAGCAAAATGGATTATGTAATCCATTTTTTGAACTGAATTTTTATTATCAGATATATTTTCTAGTCAACTAGTCATGATTGAACTTTTTGATGGCTCCAACTTCAAAGCTACATCTTACATAATTTTAAAATCTGGAACTAAAAATATGTTGAGAAACATAAATTAGCATTTCTGGGGGAAGAATGATGTGTATTATTCAAGTTTTCTCTGGAAGAGTGGTGAAGTGTAGGGACTAATGTGGTGTAATCGCTCTAGCACTTACTAATGTATGATTGTAAACGAGTCGGTTCATCTCTTTAAGCCTTGGTTTTCTCATCTGTAAATTGGGGAAAATAAAAGCATACATCTTTCAAAACGCTTTTAAATTGGCATGAGGGCACAGAGGAAATGGCTGTGAAAAAGCTTTGTGAAACTCTAAAGTAAATGTAAGCTCTGGAAAGAATTCATGATGCTATTTTGACCAGTAGAAATTACTAAAGAACCTGTCACCAGAACTTACTAAAGAATTGATGCATACCTGTCTGTAATTTTGAAGACGCTGATCAAGATGATTATTACCACAGGTAGATCATTTGTTATGAATCTATTGTTTTCAATCGTGGAGTCCCCCTGTTTTCACTCTCAATCTTGAAAAGTTAAAGAATCTTTATTGAAAAATATTATAGTTATTAACATCATCGTAATTATCTTATAGTCATTAAGACACTCATAATTATATTCTCATTCTGTCTTCTGTTTAAAACACAGCCTATGTGGGAGAGGGTCCCGTGATGCCTTTGCAACCATCAGGCATGTACCATCCCAGCCTGGCACACTTCCAGCCAGGGTAATTGCATTCTGCTCACCAAAAACTCCCTGTAGTTTTCCCCAGAGAAGGGCTCCCTCATTTCCTGCTCAAAACCAGCTGTGCTGTGGGGCTGGCAAACAGCTGCCATGTGGCTACCCAGAGGTGGCCGTGTTTCAACACGGACCAGAACAAGGCTTGGGTATTTCTGTGGCCAAGGCTCCAGAGAGAACCTGCAGAGTACCCAGGCATTTTCTTCTGCTAGTGAAAAAAAAAAAAAGCCTTCTCAATCATACTTATCAGTAGATGCTACAATTTGGGGGTGGGGGAGTGAGAAATATGGCTTTATTTCTTCCTCTATTTTGAAGTAGAAAAAGCTCATCGTTGTATAAGATCGTGTACCTCCAGCTGCCACCCTCCAATCAGGGAACTAATAGTCTGTTTTATTTTAATTGTTCATAGTTAAGGATGACCTCCTGTACCTCCTAATTAATTACTGAGTTTCTTGTAAGATTCTCCAGTTAGAGCTAAAGTTGATAGAAAACCTAGACCTCTTTCTGAACTGTGATCTTGCAGACATATTTTTGAATGAGAACATGATTCTGTTTACATGATGTTTAGTGAAAGGGACGATGTAGAAGTCTGTGGCTTCATGCGGGCCTCCCATAAAACCCCATGCAGAAGATGAAACATGACACCCGCTTTGTAATCCATCCAAGACTCCTACCCCCAGTCCATACGTTTCATATGTATGTAATCAACTTTTATTGGTTCTTGAATTACATTCTGCGAGCACAGAACTCCCCTTTGCCAATTTGAGCACAATAACAGAGCTTGGAAGTGTCATTAATAAACGGCTGTGTAGCTTGAGCACAGTAAAATGTTTATGAAAACTCCTGCTTGTACCAATGCTTATTTTGGTGGGAGCAAGGCATTAGAGACAATATTTCACACATAAAAAAACAGAACATCAGAATTAAAACCTTGATAGACTGAAGTGAGCAAATGTCCTTTCATTCATTCATTCGTTCATTCATTCATCCTCTACTTTGCTGAGTGCTTCCTCTGAGAAAGGCATAGCTTAAATGTACATGACTTTGCCCTGGACATAAAGAATTCACGTAGAGGTGAACCAGCCCTAGCCATCAAGAGATTATGGAGTGTTGTCATTTGAGAGAAAAGCATGTGGTTACAGAAGAAAGTTTCTAAAAGCTGTTAATCATGACTACATTATGGTACAGGACCAGGAATTGCTATTCACCTTGGCACATTCAGAAACTCGATCAGGTTGGAAGAGATGACCCATTCCCTCATGCCTGGACTCATGCTAACCAAGCACAAAAAATCAGATGTAGAGCTACCAAAATGTTCATTGACTCGGTTCAGATAAGAAGTTGACCGGCCAGTGACAAAATGCCCAAGTTGACCAAAATATTCACTCTACATATGCAGCTATACCAAGAAAGTTACTGAAGCGCAAAGGTTTCTTAAGGAGAGTGGCCAATGGGACCCAGACAGTGAGTGGGTGACTCTGACATCTGGCTACGACAGCCTCATACCTGAATCACCACCAGGAAAAATTCTGAACCAAGGACTGCTTTTGCTGAGACAGTTCTTATGGGCCCTACCAGGTCTAGTCAGCTGGACTTCCCAGTTCTTTTTCTCAGGCTGCCCACCCTTCAGCTAATCACAAAGGTTCTTCTCCTGATAAGCACAATAAAAGCCACCAGGCACCCACATCCTAAAGGATAAGCTCATTCCAGCCCTGAATCTTAGATACTATTGCTGATTCCTTGATTTGGGTTTGAGCTGTACCCAAGCTTCAGTGCACATTTATGGTTTGCTAAGATCATGCCCAAAGATGGCTAACCCACCCATAGTGTGTGGATGGGATGATTTTAATTCTCAAAGGCAAATGCTGATTCTAGGGTTTGGGAGCACTTGTGATTTCCAAGAGGAATTAAATTTCTTTGCAACCCAAACCTCAACCCACAAGCACATACCCTCGTAGCTGTAATTTTCTTCATTATGTCCCACTGGATCTGGTTCTTCATTCTTGGTCCTGCACATGGAATTTCCAGGTCATTCATGTCTCCCCGGCCCCTCTTTTGACTTTGACAATTTCATCACACGTTCCTTCCTCCAAATATTTATTGCATCTGCCCCTTCTCGATCTTTCCCACTGCTGTCATTGTGAATCAGTTCCCAGCTACTTCCGGACTGATTTTCCATAAACATTTTATTGACGCTGAATCAAGCCTCCGCGTTCATCAAATCACTTCCCAGCACACAACTCTTCATCATACTCCATACGCTGCAGCAGAGATTCCAACCTCCTCAGCCTGAGGTTCAAGTTTGCACAACTAGCTACATCTGGTCAACAAAGAATGTCTTTCAGAGTCTGCAGATCTGGATTCTAGATCCACTTTAAAAATAGCTAAAGAGCTGAAGAAAGCCATTTCAACACTCTGAACATCACGGTTTTTTTTAAATTTAATTTTTATTTATATTGGAGTATATTTGATTTACAATGTTGTATGAGTTTCAGGTGTACAGCAAAGTGAATCAGTTATACATATACATCAGTTTTTAGGTGTAAGCTAGAGAAAACAAAGCCTGTCTCCTATGATGTTTGAGAGGATCCCAAGAATGAGGTTTCATAGCTGCACTACTGAATGCCTTTATCCTGTCCTCCAATGTTCATTTTCCAGCCTGTACCCCATTTCTAAGGCAGACTGGGGTCAATCCCCTTTCTTCCTGACTCTAAGAAGATTTCACAGTCCAGCTCCATCATCAATTCTTCTCGACATCTTTTTTTTATTAGTTTTATTGAAGTATAGTTGATCTCCAATGTTGTGCATTGTATTGAACATGCTGGAGAAAGAATGTGGGTCCAGAGTCCAACCCACTCCTGCTCAAATCCTCTAAGTCTACTCTAAGTGGGATTAAAATGTGTAAGAGTTTAGTTCTTTCCATCAACAACCCCCCTTCCTCCTCTTCTAATATTCTTCTCTATTTTTCCTTCCTTTTTAATTCTTCTTCATATTTGCCAGTGTTTCGCTATTAAGGGAAGAATTTTTTTTCATGTTTTTATTTGCTTCTCACTCTATGAAGTAAATTAGACAGGTGTAATGCCCCTAATTTATAGACTGTTAAGTCAAAGTTTAGACTAATTTAGTAACTTGACTAAGGTCACACAGCTAGTAAATGAAGAGCTGTGGCCTGAATTTTATCTTCTAACCCTAGATCCATGGTCGTTCAACGGAAGCCCTTTTATTACCATGAACTCAGTTACCAACAAATGTTCCAAATTGTAAGCATTGTTTCAACTGACAGTTTTAGGACAAATCTCCAAAACATTTTTTAAAAAGTAATATATTTTCATGTGCCTGTTGGCCACCTGTATGGGTTCTTTGGAGAAGTGCTCAACACCACTAATAATTAGAGGAATGCAAATTAAAACTACAATAAGGTGTCACCTCACATTAGTCAGAGTGGCCATCACCAAAAGCTCTACAAATAATAAATGCTGGAGACGGTGTGGAGAAAAGGAAACCTTCCTACACTGTTGGTGGGAATGTAAATTGGTGCATCCACTATGGAGAATAGTATGGAGGTTCCTTAAAAAACTAAAAATAGAGATACCATATGATCCAGCAATCCCACTCCTGGGCATATATATGGAAAAGATGAAAACTCTTATTTGAAAAGATACATGCACACCTATGTTCACAGCAGTACTGTTTACAGTAGCTAAGACATGGAAGCAACCTAAATGTCTATCAACAGTTGAATGGATAAAGAAGATGTGGCATATATATGCAATGGAATATTACTCAGCCACAAAAAAAGAATGAAATAATGCCATTTGCAGCAACATGGATAGACCTAGAGATTATCATACTAAGTCAGACAGAGAAAGACAAATATCATATGATATTACTTATATGTGGAATCTAAAAAAAAATAACACAAATGAACTTATTTACAAAACATAAATAGACTCACAGACATAGAATACAAACTTAAGGCTACCAAAGGGGAAAGGGGGGATAAACTAGGAATTGGGGATTAACAGATACACACTGCTGTATATAAAATAAAAAACAGGATCTACTGTATAGCACTGGAAACTGTATTCAATGTCTTGTAATAACCTATAATGGAAAAGAATCTGAAAAAAGAAAATATAAAAAATATACATATAATATATATCTGAATCACTTTTTTGCACACCTGAATCTAACACAACATTGTAAATCAACTATACTTCAATTTTTTAAAAGCAATATATATTTTAATAGACTTAATAGATACAATAATATATCACTGAATAACTCAGGAATTTATTTTGCTTTTCTTTGCTAAGGAAGAGGTAGAAGTTTTTTTTTCTGGAACAGTTCTTGAATTTCTGATCTTTAATACCCATGGCTTCTATATATTTATAAGGCAGGAACATGGGTAGTCTCTCCTAAACATTCTGGCTTGAAGGGTTAATATCAATCTTTTTTTCCAAGATGATATCTTAACTGAATACGTCCCTGGTGGGCTAACGGTTAGGACTTGGCACTCTCTCAACTGAATATGGACATGAGGTTGGCAGCAGAGCTTTCTCACCACATGAACTGTCTTCTTCAGAATAATCACTATCCATTTACTACTTTTTATGATTTTTCCCCATTTTTGCACCCCATCCTGGCTTTCATTCTGAAGAATATTTTTCTGTCTGTGCTAAGGATACTTCATCAAGAATACATGATGTGTCTCATCATTCCTCACATTTGGTATCTCTGAAACCACCACTGGAGCCTGTGATTGGAATCCCAAGGGGACTCACCATAGTTTTCTAATATGAATGGAAAATAGGTTTAGGGGAAAAGAAAAAACAGATTATCAAGTCATTGGGGTCAACCTCACATGGAATCAGGATTTTTAATCAAAGTGATCCAGAATTTTTTTTTCAGTCCATCCCCTTATTTCCAACTGTTTCAATTGTTGGGAAACAATTTCAAGATGAAATAATTTTCCCAAAATCATGAGGCTGGTCAGTGGCAGTTGGGGATGTCCATTCATGGATGCATGTTCTCAGGCTCAGAGGTCTGAGAGGACCCTCTCGTTGGTCGTCTTGCTGTTTCATAGTCATGTACCCCTAAAATCCTCTTACCTTGTCATCTTCTGCTCCTAGAATGCTCCTTTGCCCATCCTTTACATAGTTCACTCTTTCTGATCAGGTCACTGCTCAGAGGTGACCTCCTCAGTCACAACTTCACTGATCCTCCGCTCACTGTCTCTTTCCTTACCCTGAATTACATTTCTCTACAGAAACTTTCAACACCTAGGCTCCACAGTAGACAAGATTTTTACATAAAGTATGTACTTAATTAGTATTTGACCAATGAAGGTTGCATGGGTGGGTGGTTGGATAGTTAGTTTCATGTTGTGGAGTGCCAGAATCGCATGAGCTTATTTGAAAGACATTTAAAAATGTAAACTCTCCGTTTGAATTAGTTTGGTTTCCCTACAAAATTCCTGCACAGCAGGCACTTAAAAATAATGGTCTACTTCTAGGAACAAGAGCTTTGGGTTTTCAGACACATGTCTTGTAGAGTCACTCTGTGCCCCCTCCAGAAGCTCAGATGCCTTGCAAAAGCTAAAACATCTTGACACCAGCAATTTTGGCTCTCGGGATGCTGAGGTCCCTCCAAAAGACTGCCCTGCGCCGCGCCCCACCCCCCCCACCTCCGCAGGCCCTGAGGTTTTTCTCTGGTCTCTCTTAAAGAGCAGGGGAATATTACTCTGCTGGTGGTAGTGAGGGCTGATGAGTATGACAAGGAGCCAGACACTAGATTAGCAGTGCAGCGATAGGAACAGAAATGGTGAGTATCAAGTGGAGGGATGGCCCTCAGGAAGCCAGTGGGAAGTAATCTTGAGGGAAAAAACAACAACAACAACAACAACAACAACAAAAAACAGAGCTATAGGCATCACCCTCCAGGTCTTCAGACTATACTACAAAGCTTACAGTAAACAAAAAAGCATGGTACTAGAAAAACAAAATAAGACAAAACAAAAACAGACACATAGACCAATGGAACAAAATGGAGAGGCCCAGAAATAAACCCACCCACTTATGGTCAATTAATCTTCAACAAAGGAGGCAAGAGTATACAGTGGAGAAAAGACAGTTTCTTCAACAAATGATGCTGGGAAACTGAACAGCTACATGTAAAAGAATAAGATTAGAACATTTCCTTATGCCATATGCAAAAATAAACTCAAAATGGATTAAAGACCTAAATGTAAAAGCTAAAACCATGAAACTCCTAGAAGAGAATATAGGCAGAAATTCCTTTAATATAAAACAAAGCAAAGTTTTTGGGGATCTGTCTCTGAAGGCAAAAGACATAAAAGCAAAAATTAACAAATGGGATATAAGTAAACCTAAAATCTTATGCAAGAAAAGGGAACCATGGACAAAAAGAAAAGACAACCTACAGAATGAGAGAAAATATTTGCAAATGATATGACTGATAAGAAGTTAATATCCAAAATATATACAACTCATTACCAAAGAGTTAACCCAATCAAAAAATAGGCAGAAGACCCAAATAGACATTTTTCCAAAGATGTACAGATGGCCAATAGGCACATGAAAAAATGCTCAATATTGCTAATTATTAGAGAAATACAAATGAAACCAACAATGAGATGTCACCTCACACCTGTCAGAATGGCTATTATCAAAAAGTCTACAGATAACAAATGTTGGAGAGGTTATGGAGAAAACGGAACCCTGTACCCTGTTGGTAGGAATGTAAATGTATGCAGTCGCTATGGAAAACAGTATGGAGCTTCCTCAGAAAACTGAAAATAGAACTACCATATGATCCAGCAATTGCAAAACTGTATATACATATGGAAAAAACAAAAATTCAAAAAGATATATGCACCCCAATGTTCATAGCAGCACTATTTACAATAGCCAAGACATGGCTGATGGCAACCCAAGTGTCCAACGACAGACAAATGAGTAAAGAAAATATGATGTATATGTAGATAGATATACAATGGAATATTACTCAGCTCTAAAAAGGAATGAAATATTGCCATTTGCAGCAACATGGATGGACCTAGAGAATATTATGCTTACTGAAATAAGTCAGGCAAATACTGTATGATATCACTTATATGCAGAATCTAAAAACTAAAACAAATGAATGTATATAGCAAAACAGAAACAGAGTCACAGGTATAGAAAACAAACTAGTGATTACCAGTGGGGAGAGGGAAGGAGGGAGGGGCAAGATAGGGGTAGGGAACTAGGAGATATCAACTACTATGTATAAAATGGATAATGAACAAGCATGTATTATACAGCACAAGGAATTACAGCCATTATCTTAACTTTTAATGGAGTATAATCTGTAAAAATACTGAATCACTATACTGTATACCTGAAGCTAATATCATATTGTAAAGCAACTATAGTTCAATAAATAAATAAATAATTTTAAATGAAAAAAAATAAATGAAATCATACAGTTAAAAAAAGCCAGTGGGCTGGCTGGTTTTCTGGAAAAGGAAAATAGAAGACGCTTGGAATGGCTCACCAATGGGATGACACTGGCTCCATCTCTCCTCTGCTTTGTCTATTTCCCCATAGGTACCTCCTGTCTTGTAAATCACCATAAATGTTGGGGAGTCTGCTATTAAATGGCGACAGTTGTCAAAAGACCTTTGTTTTGACCCTGGGTCTGCCTTGAGAGGTCATGCCCACTTACGGAGCCCATTTCCTCATCTGCAAAATGGCCTGAATCATTCTTGCCCCCTCTAAATGAGAAGTGCAGGGAGTTGGTAAGCTGTTTTTCTAAATTCTTCTTAAACCATGTAGTCTGGCACAAATGCACAGTCTCACTTATCCATCACAAAATCTTATTAAATGGTATCTTGCTTTGTTTGGTTTAGTTGCTCAGGACCAAATGTTTATCCTGGTCTTGCATTCTGAGAGCTCACAGGAATTTTAAATCTAATTTGATTTCTCTGATTCTGGCTTTCCCTTGACTTCCTATTTCAAGAGCGAAACTAAAGAAGGATCTATTTCTCTTTGGTTTCAGGTTCTAACAACGGGGCTTTTTTTTTTTTTTTTTTTTTTTTTTTTTTTTTTTTTTTTTTTTTTTTTTTTTTTTTTTTTTTTTTTTTTTTTTTTTTTTTTTTTTTTTTTTTTTTTTTTTTTTTTTTGCATTCTGATTGCAAGCACAGCCTAACAAAGCCATATTTAAACGCAGGGAAATGTCACTTACATGTTAAAAAGCTCACAGAAGCAAGTCTGTCTCTGCTGAATCTTTGAAGACTCTGCTTAATAAAAACGAGAGAGCTTTCTGACGCTGTCCAACAAAACCTCCAGTAGATTTGTTCCGTGCATATTTTTGACGAGGAGATAAAAAGACGGAAAAAGGCAGGGTGCATCACAACAAGCATTTTTCATTACAGTAAGATATCCTCAAGCTTTAGTGCAATGGAGTCAATCAGAAAAGATTGGGTATTAATTATGAAGGTACACTTCAATTTATCAGCAAAGGATATCAAACAGGCCAAACACCACAGCCTCTCACATAATTTATCTCTTCCTTGTAGGGAAGCACATAGCAACGATTTGCAAATTGCCTCCTCTGCAAAACGAAGGGAGAAAAACATACACACACACAACACACAATTAAAAGCAGATAAGCATCAGGTGATGTGTCACATTTTCAGCAGAAAGCCAGAAGTGTAGGTCTTAATCTCCGGGGTTGGTTTGCTGAGAGTACTCACTGATATTTTCCTTGATGTGACTACTTAACTCCTATTAAAATTAATAGGGGTCAGGCTTGATCATCAAAGGAGAAAGGGCCTCCTGGCACGTATAGGCTTCAAGTAATAAAGATTTGGTGATTATTATATTATTTGGCCGTTCATTTTCAGATTATCTTGTAAGTGTATGCTCTTTGTGATCTTTGGTCCAATTATAAAGAATAACATGTCCTGTAGGATCTATTTTTATTAAAGCAGGCTTCTTTTCTTAAGCATATAATTTAAGAGGGCATATTGACAGAATCTTAATGCTGAGAGCTTGAAACTCCCTCCCCCTAAATAAATCATGTCAGTTACCATTTCTAAACTAGGTGTACCTTTGTGAGACCTCTAACCCAAAGATTTGGAGAGCATCAATTCATAAAGAAACCCAACTCAAATATGTCTTGGGTAATGGAAGCAGAGGGTAAGTTTGCTTGAAAAAATGACATGAACATGGAGTCAAATGATAAATGTGAAAGATCCAAGGCAGCAATAGTTCCCAAAAATCTTGAGACTCAGTTTACTCTTCTAGTAAATGGGGGTAGTGTCATCAGCCTCAAGGTCGTTTGAAGGAAGGCCACATTTGTAAAAATGCGTGGAACAAATTGCCATGGCAAATAGCACAAAAGACACCCAATGTCACAGACTCTGATCTGTGTACTGAGGAGAATCAGGAACAAGAGAGTCATAATCCATTTGCAATTTTTATTTTTTATTGGAGTATAGTTGCTTTACAATGTTGTGTTAGTTTCTGTTGTACAACAAAGTGAATCAGCTATCTGTATATATATATATATATATATATATATGTATATATATATATATATATATATATATATATATATCCCCTCCCTCTTGGACCTCCCCCCCACTCCCTATCCCATCCCACCCACCTAGGTCATCACAGAGCACCTAGCTGAGCTCCCTGTGCTATACAGCATGTTCCCACTAGTTATCTATTTTACACATGGTAGTGTGTTATTTGTTAATCACTGTGCCTTTAAAAATGTCCTTTCTCCTACAGAATGATGCTGTTGATGTTATTATTGTTTATTGTTCTAATTTTCTTAATGGATAAAATTCAAAGTTTGAAATACTTAAAAAACTGAAGATGAACAGATATATATTTGCAATTTTTAAATATTTCAAACTTTGAATTTTATCCATTAAGAAAATTACAACAACAACAATAAACATAATAACATCAACAGCATCATTTTGTAGGAGAAAGGACGTTTTTAAAGGCACAGTGATGAACAAAGAAAGTCCCCACCATGAAATCATACTTCATCTCTCTCTTATTTTTCTCATTTTGCTGCAGACTGGTGAAAGTGACCTCAAAAACTATAGACTGGTGAAAGTGACCTCAAAAACTATCTTTGACCTACAGGTAAGCATTCAGGAGCCTCTGAAATAGACCAGTGGCAGCTCAGTGCCATGGATAGATTCAGTAATTCACAGAGACATTAACAATTAAGCAAGCAGGTGTGGTTGAACTTTTACTTTCTCATCTGCATCATCTGCAGATCGAAACATTGTGCTGCAACCTACAAATGAAAGAAGATATTTGCAAAACATATGTCTGATAAGCGGTTAATATCCAAAATATATAAGGAACTCATGCAACTCAACAGCAGAAATCATCATCATCATCATCATCACTGCCACCATCACCATCGTCATCTGATTAAAAAATGGGCAGAGGACTTGAACAGACACTTCTCCAAAGAAGGTATACAACTGACCTACAGTTACATGAGAAGGTGCACAACATCTCCAGTCGTCAAGGGAATGCAAATCAAAATCACGAGATACCACCTGACAGATGCTAGAATGGCTATTATTGAAAGACAAGACATAAATGCTGGTGAGAATGTGGAGAAAAGGGAACCCTTGTGCACTGTTGCTGGGAATGTAAATTTGTGCAGCCACTATGAAAAACAGCATAGAGATTCCTCAAAAAAATAAAAATAGAACCACCATATGATCCAGCAATTCTACTTCTAAGTATGTATTCAAAGTAAACGAAATCACTATCTATCTCAAAGAGATATCTGCACTCTCATGTTCACTGCAGTGTTATTCACAATTGCTAAGCCATGGAAACAACCTAAATGTCCACTGATGGATGAATAGATAAAGAAAATGTGGCATATACATACATGAGATAGAGAAAGGCAAATACTGCATGATCTCACTTATATGGGAATCTGAAAACATCAAACTCATAGAAACAGAAAGAATGGTGGTTGCCAGTGGCTGAGGGTTAAAGTAAATGGGGATATATTGGTCAATGGGTACAAACTTTCAGTTATGAGATGAGTAAGTTCTGGGGATCTAAAGCACAGCATGGTGACTATAGTTAACAATACTCTATTGTATACTCGAAAGTTGCTAGGATAGTAGAGCTTTAAAATTCTCACCATAACAAGGATGTGTTAACTAACCTTATTGTGAAATGCATTTTGCAACATACACCTGTATCAAATCATCACATTGTATACCTTAAACTTGCATAATGTTATAAGTCAATTACATCTCAATGAAGCTGGGGAAAAAAATCATTTCAAAGTCTGAGAAACAGTCAGATCCCCAGATCGCCCCTTAAAAAATGTGTATATATAGCTGTGCTATATATACTCTTAACAAGGCTGTTTATATTTCTACATTTTCTGTCATTCTCACTCTCCCTTTTCTTATAAGTCATTGGATCAAGCTTATTTTTACTATTTGAATTTTCCTTAATAACTTTTTGTCTGCCTGAGTTATCAGTTTCTGAGAGATGTTAAAATTTTCCACTATAATTGAAATTCTCTATTATTATTACAGTTCTGCCCATTCTTCCTCTATGTAGTTTGAAAACACGTTGTTAGGTACATACAGGTTCAAGATTGTTATATATTCCTAGAGAATCATTGTTGTTTTAAACACTATCTAACAAAATTATTTTCCCTAATACTTTTTTGTCTCTAAGTCTATTTTATCTGCTATTGATATTGCTGTTCCATCTCTCCTTTGCCTTGGGCTTTTACTGTTTTTTTTTTTTTTATCTTTTTACTCTCAACATTTCTGTATCATTATCTTTATTTATTAATATGTCCCTTGTAAATAGAAAATAGGTGGAAGTTGTTTGCTTGTTTGTTTAAACAGCTTTTCATTTTAAGATAATTGTAGGTTTACGCACAGTAGTAAGAGACAACTAAAATAGATCCCATGTACCCTTTACCCAGTTTCACCCAATGTTAACATCTTGCAAAACTATAGTCCAATATCACAACCCACTTATTGACACTGGTTCAGTCAAGGTACAGAAAATTCACAAGGATTCCTCGCATTCAACTTTTATAGCCACACCTACCTCCTTCCTGTCCTCACCACTCCTTAGCCCCTTGTAACCACTAATCTGTTCTCCCTTTCTGTAATTTCCTCATTTCAAGTATGTTATATAAATAGGATCATATAGTACTTAACCTTTTGGGATTCACTTTTTTCACTCAGCATAATTCTTTAGAGATGCATCCAGGTTGTTGTGTGTATCAAAAGTCAGTTATTTTTTTATCACTGAGTAGTATTACATAGTATTACATACTACAGTTTAACCCTTCATTCATTGCAGGACATCTGGGTAGTTTCCAGTTTTTAGATATTATGAATAAAACTGCTATCAACATTTGTGTACAGATTTTTATGTGAACATAAGTCTTCTTTTCTCTAGGATAAATTGCCCAGGCATGAAATTGCTGGGTCATATGGTAGTTGCATGTTTAGTTTTTAAGAAAACTGCCAAACTGTTTTCCAGAGTGGCTGTACCATTTTACATTTACATCAGTAACATATGAGTGATCCAGTTTCTCTACCTCCTCATCACCATTTGGTGTTGTCACTATCTTCTTTTTTATTTTTGCATTTTATTTTGTTTTATTTTTATTTTTCTACTGAAGTATTGTTGATTTACAATGTTATTTTAGTTTCAGGTGAACAGTGAAGTGATTCATTTTTTTTTATTTTTTAGATTCTTCTACATTATAAGTTATTAAAAATATTGAATACAGTTCCCTGTGCTATACAGTAGGACCTTGTTGTTATCTATAAGGGGGGAGTGAAAAATTAGGAGTTTGGGATTAACAGATACACACTATCTTTTGTTTTAGCCACTCTGATAACTGTGTAGTGGTATTTCATTGTGGTTTTAATTTGTATTTCCCTAATGGCTAATGATGTTGACATCTTTTGATGTGCTTATTTGTTGTATGTATATCTTCCTTGGTGAAATGTTCTTTATGTCTTTGACTGTTGTCTAATTGGATTGTTTGTTTACTGTTGAGTTTTGAGAGTTCTTTATATATTCCAGACAATAGTCCTTTATCAGATTTGCAAATATTTTCTCTCACTCTGTAACCTGTCTTTTCATTCACTTAGCAATGTCTTAGGCAGAAAAGGTTTTGTTTTTTTTTAAATTTTGATGAAGTCCTTCTTATCAATTTTTTTTCTTTTACAAATTTCATTTTTGATCTTAAGTCTATGAACTCTTTGCCTGGCACTACATCTGCAGATTTTTTTCTCTTTTTTTTCTAAAGCTTTACATGATTATACATGTAAATCCCTTATCCACTTTAATTTAATTTTTATAAGGCATGAAACTTAGGTCAAGAGCTGTTTTTTGTTTTTGTTTTTGTTTTTGGCTTTGGAAGCCCAACTGCTCCAGCACCATTTGTTGAAAAGGCTATTCTTCCTCCATTGAATTGCTTTTACACTTTTGTCAAAAATCATTGGACATATTTGTGTGGGTCTGTATCTGAATTCTCTACTCTGTTCCATTGATCTATGTGTCTACTTCTCTGCCAACACTACACTGTCTTGATTACTGTAACTATATAGTAAGTCCTGAAATTGGGTAGAATGATTACTCCCAATTTATTACTCTTTTAAAACATTGTTTTAGCTATTCTAGTCTCTTTGCTTTTCCATATACATTTTAGAATAATCTTGTCTATATCTACCCAAAACGTCTTGCTGGGGTTTTGATAATAATTACATTAAACTTACATATCAATATGTGGATAACTGACATCATTACTACGCTGAGTCTTCCAATACATGAACACAGTATATCTCTCCATTTATTTAAATTTCCTTTGTTTTTTTATCAGTGTTATGTAGTTTTCAGCATACAAGTCCTGTTCATGTTTCATTAGATGTTTTCATTACACCTAAGTATTTCGTTGTTCTGAGGGATTATAAATGGCACTGTATTTTTAATTTTGGTGTCCATACATTCATTTCTAGTATATAGAAATAGAATTAATTTGCCTTTGTCTGTCTTATATCCTGTGACCTTGCTGAACCCACTATTTCTAGGAATATTTTGTAGATTCCTTGAGGTTTTCTACTTAAACTGTTTACTTTTACTGTCTTTTTCTCCTAATTCTTTTACTCTCAATATCTCCATGCTATTATTTTTGTCTATAACTCCTGAAAATATTATTTAGCTGGAAAGTGTTTTTACTCTAGTACACACATCTTTCTTAAAACTAGCACATTTCATTTATTTATTGTGACTAATGATAAATTTAAGGTTAATCCAATAATCTTACTTTTTAATTAATGCAGCTTTTTAATTCTTGTTTTCGCCTTTACTTTTCCTTCTATTGCATTCATTGGATTTTCTTTATTTTTCTTTTTAAATTATCCCTTCTTTGGTGGTTTCCTTCACTTTTAAAATACATATTTGACTTAACAAACTCTAGTCAACATGATTATTCTTCTGAATATTACAAGAACTATAGAACATCTAATTCCCTCTCCTATCTTTCATGACATCGTGGTATAACATTTTAGTATTCTCTTATTTCTAAACCTATTCAAATTCATCTGTATGATAATTACTCAGTTTGCTATAAAACTGTATGCAAAATCAATCAGTGTTTTTGCCCAGCATTGTTTTTTACATCCCTCCCCATCCTAAATTTCAGTGTCCTTCATCCATGTGTATACCCTCCAACAGTTCTTTAAGCAGCAGTCCCTGAGTGATACCTCCTATGGACACTGTTTGCCTAAACTGTCTCACTTCACTCTTGAGTCAGCATTTAGCTATGTCTAGAACTAGGTTGTGATCTATGTTTCATCAGGGACTTAAGGATATTATTCTGCTGTCTTCTGGCCTTTGGTGTTGGAGACAAGAAGTCTGTTGCCAGCCTAATTGTTCATCCTTTCCAGATAATCTGACTTTTCTTGCTGGTTGCTTTAGGAATTGTCCTTGTGCTTTACCAGTTTCACCATAGTGTGCCTAGATGTGAATTTATTTTCATTTTTATTTTCTGCTCAGACTCAATGGGCTGTAGCCCAAGATTGGCCACTACTAGTACTTCATCTCCTTCTCTCAAGTAACTTTAGTTTGATGCTCCAGTGATTAACAGTGTGGAGAGCCTTTCTTTGAATTTGCCTTAAATAAAGCACATTTGGGGCTCAAGCCAAAAGCAACTGGGAACAGAAGATGCAACAATAGCTACAGAGAGGGTTTAGAAGTAGAAGTCAAACATATCTTCAACCTGCAGAAGAAGGAGGCATTCTTTGGCAAAATATACTCTGGTACTTTAGCAGCACTCCCCCCACCCTTGTTAATGGGGGACATTCCACTTAGAGTTCTGTCCTGTTACTACCTCTTCCTTTGACCTTGGGTTAGTCCTTTTTCTGTTTGACCACGTACAGAAGAAAAGGCAAGCAAGATCATCTTCAAGCTCCCTTGCACTGCTAACATTTTAGGACATACGCGGTCTCTCCAATTCTTTCCAGGGATGAGCAGATCATTCTGTCTCTTCCAAGTGGTTAACCGTGAGTGCAATTACTCACTTGGTGCCGAGAATATGCAAGGCATCCACTGTGTCTGTCATATCATCAGATACTTGGGTTCTGGCATGCCTGCTGCCAATCCTCCTCCCCCTGACTTCCATCTAAAGTGATGCTAAGGGTCCACATCTCATTTCCTTGACAAAAATGTCAACGGCATTATCTTATGGATGTGTTGTACAGATAAGGGAAAGTCACTTTAAACAATCTGTTCCATTCACTTTGGGTTTACTGGCTTCCGTCTTTATTTTTAATTCAGCAAAGCTGTGGTCTTTGTACTGGAGATGGAAAAGCCAGTCCCAGTCACTGGCTAGGTGACTGGGTCACCTTCCACTGTGTGTTACTTTGTCATTTTCTCAAGGAATCTCACCGTCAATCAAAGAAATGAGACATTCTCCGGTCCTCCAGGGAAAACACATCTTGCGTATTTTTGTACAAAAATCTCCTACAAAATAATTAATTTTTAGCACCCTGCCTGGCTGGTCATTTGGGGAGTATAAACTAGAGGTAGCTTTATTTGTGGAGTGCCTCAAGTTCTATCTTCCAACTCAAGTGTGACAATAAGATTTTTTTGTCCCCATATTTTGACAACAGGATTAAAGACAGCTAACCATCACTCAGTGCTTCTTACCTGCCAGGCACAAAGCACTCTATATAACACCTTTATTTTTTCCAGCTCTTATAACAGCTCTCTAAGATATGTACTGTTACAGTTTTTCATTCGTGGATTAGGAATCCAAGAATTATTAACTTGCCTAAAATTGTCTCTCTTGGTGGCAACTGAGCAAGATTTTGACTCCAGGTTTGCCTGAATCCAAAATCAGATTTTCAGCCTCTATTATTTACCCCCCAGGTACCAGTGCATGAAGAATCGCTGTGTTCACTGTCCTGAGTGCTGTCCTGACTCGTTATGAGGCAGCGATCTTAGAGGTGGCACAGGAGAGGCATGAAGATGCTGAGTCACCTGCCCATTTGATTCCTAAACTAAAGCTTCCAACCAACCACTGCACTGGACAGCTCGGAGGGCAATTCTGACATGGAGAAGAGGCAGGAAAGATCGACTTCTGTTCACTTTTATAAGTTTTTTAAAAGAAGGAAAATACCCCTAGGTTAACAAAAATTGATATTCTTACCACTGTAATGCAGAAGAAAGTAAAACAGAAATTAGCAGTTTATCCTGCTTTTGAGGTGGATGTACAGCAGAGGTAACTAGAGTTTAAAAAGAAGGTTTGTTATTTTCGTAGGCATGCAGGTGAAAATGGGTGAACTTTGCAAATACATTGTATATAGCATAGGAGGGCTCACATAAGAATTCTTCACAGCATTGCTGTGGTGTGTTCAACAACTTCAGGCCATGTGCACACATGCACACGTGCTAAAGTGAATAATTGTAACAAACAACCTACATGCTGATGTAGCAAAATAACTGAAAATGAGCCTCAAACAAGCTGAGCAAAGTATCTGGGAATTCTACTTTTAGGAGTTTCTCCTATGTATTATATGATCTATGCAGAGGCTGTTTGTTGCAGCTTTGTATGTGTCTGTGTAATAGTGAAAAATTGCTAACAAGTTAAATGGACTTTACTAAATTAATTACAGTGTACACATAATATGAAATACCAGACAGCTTACAAAGAAGATAGCTCTGACATGGAAAAGGTTTCCAAAGTCTATTGGTAAAAGTCAGTTGTGGAAAAAAATGCATAGTGACTTCCAATTATGTAAAAAATTAAAATAAATCAGATACATGTGTATGTGTATCACACGTACATTGAACCAGAGGCAAAATATGTTTCTAATACGATTTGGCCATTAGAGACGGAGACCCTTTCTTTACTGTAGCAACGGTTGAAAAACTTCAGCTGAAAACTATTTTACATCTCAATTACTCATGATTAATGTAATCAGATGGAATCAATTAATAAAGTCAAAATATACAGAATTAAAGTAGCACAACTAGCACACACAGTTATGCAGATATAAACAGAAGAGGAAGGAAACACGGCACACACCTAGCAATGAACATTCAAGAGTGATATGAAAAGTAACTTTGCCGGGTTAATGACTGGTGCATTACGCGGAACACAATCATTTTGTTGGGAGTACAATATTTTACTTCAATAGGCACGTGAGACAACACAGTCAAGGAGATAAGGTGAAACCGCTGGGGATTTGGCAAACCCTGGTCACAGAACCTGGCCGTTACAGAGGGAAGCGAACAAGCATTCATTCATCAGTCCAGCATCACCTTCAGTCCTGCAGCCCTTCAGAAAGCCAGGGACCCTCATGCAATGGGCAATTTATCCTGTTGTATATTGAGGGCTTCCTATATGGTTGGCCCAGGAATGTAATGGTGAGCATAAGCCAGCAACAGTACCTGCTTTCATGGGTGCAAAGACTAGCCGGCTAGCGGGACAGAGACACATGTTAATCAAATAGGTACAAGGGTCCGCATATAATCACAAACTGCAATGAATAGGACAAAAGAATTTGTTTTGAATGACAATAATTAGAGATGAGAGACAGCATCATTCCGAAATGATGTTTGAACCTAGCCTTAACAATGGATAGGGAAAAAATGCAATTAAAAAAAAAAAAAAAGATAGGAAAAATAAAGTGAGAGTCGGGGAAGGGGGGAAATGTAAATAGGGGAAGAACATTCCAGCCACAGAAAACAGAACGTTCAAAGGTCTGTGAGACCTTTAGAAGGTTTACCTTTATCAACTCAGGGGGTTCTCGCTACTCTCCCAGATGGGTAGATAACTTGAATTTTCTCAATTTACAGGTGCAGAAACTGAGGCACAGAGAGATTAAGTAATTTGTCTGAGACCCAAGGGGCAAATCCTGGGAGTCGCTCTTTCGAAGCTCAGCTCCATCCCCTGCTGTGTGACCCTGGCAAGTTACCTGCCCTCTCTGAGCCTCCCTTCTCACCTCCCTGCGAGGGAGCTGGAAGCGGGGGTCACTATTTTGTAGGAAGTCTCGCTCCTGTGCGTGGAGTATCTGGCAGGAAGGCATAGTCACTGTCTGTCACTAGGGTCACGGAGGGGTATTCGAGTTATTTCATCAGGAACCAACACAAATAGGACCAGCGTTGTCGAGTGCAGCAAGATGCTGAGTGCCTTAAGCCCAGTATCCAGCCCTTCAGATGGGTACCTGATTTCATTTTCCAGTAATGCTGCACAGATCCGCTTACAGACGAGGACACCAGGATAAGGAAAGTCGACAGCTGGTCCAGGATCACGCTGCTAGTACTCTATGGACCAGGACTCAAACCCGGGCCTGAGGAAGTCTGCAGGCCACCAGGGCCACCCCACCCCCCTTTACAGCATCGGCTGGAACAAGGTCCTTACTGGGACTTTGGCCTGAGCACGGCCTCCCAGGCCAAGTGTCTGATGCAGAAGTGTGTCTGCCAGAGGAAGGGGCACCTTGCCACATGCAAACAAAGGGGCCTTCGGATGAGCTGTGGCCCTGCCACATGTTCTTTTTCTCAACAAAGCCACCCTGAGGGCCCACTTTGCTGGAATGAGTTGGGTTTCTCCCCAAGAGTCAGCGTATTAGGATGAAAAACAGAGGCTCTTCTTGGCCAGCTCTTTCTTTCCAGGTATACATGGGATGAGTCTTTAAAGCAAACGAATGACATTCCATCCCTCTCACTTCATCGCCAGAGGATAGCAGGGCCTGAGAGTTCCAAGTGGAGAAATGACCCTCTGGAGACAGTGGGGAAATGGGTACAGGAGTCTCTGAGCTACAGAGAAATCTGCCAGCTGGCAATGCACACTCGTGGGGCAATACTAATACTTGCTGTGCCAATGCCCCACACTTTACCCAGTGCATCCCTTTCCAAGGTGCAAGAGGAGGAAGTAAATGCAATGATACCCATTGTCAGACAGAAAGTTATACCTATTCCCTGTTGGTTACCCTCCGGATGATAGGATAAAGGACCAGGAATCCGAATCCCTGCACTAAAGGAGGTGTTATCAGTTTCCTGGGTGGGACAGAAGAGGAGATGGTCGTTAACTGTGTGGACTCTGGGACAGACTGTGGGGTTCAGATGTTCAAAGCTCCCATCTCTCACTCAGCTAGCTCTGTGACTGGTCAAGTAACCCATCTCTATAAGCTTCCATTTCCTAAACTTTAAAAGGGATTCCTAGTGACTACTTTATAGAATTGTTCTTTGGCTGCAGTGGTCGAAATCAAGGGTTTAGAGCACCTAAGCTCTCCCAGTACCCATCTAGTATGTTACCCATCACGGTTATTACCTCTTGCCATTCGCCATGGTGTACCCTTTCCCTACCAAAATGAATGACCAGCTGAAAGTTGTTATGTTGTCTCAAATCCAGATGACCTCTCCTCAGAATATCCTTCATCTTTCAAATTACTAAGTCCAGATTATTATCTTTATAGATCAATGCCCATGTCACCTCTTCCAGGAAGCCTTCCTTGGACACCCTAGCCTGGTCTTAAGGACCCCTCTCTGGAATCCCCTAGAAACTCTATTGTGGCATTTATCACTGTGTATCATATCTAGCAGTTAACTTATCTGCTCTTTTATTGGACAGTGAGAATTTTGCAGCTAGGAATTACATTTTATTAAGTTCCATTCTTTAGTGTTTAGTACCATGCCTGAATGCAGTAGTTATTCTATAAATAGTTACTTGATGACTGCGTAAATGAATGAGGTAGCCTAAAAGATGTATTATTATTATTATTTTTTGTGTGTGTGTGGTACGCGGGCCTCTCACTGTTGTGGCCTCTCCCACTGCAGAACACAGGCTCTGGACGCGCAGGCTCAGCGGCCATGGATCACGGGCCCAGCCACTCTGTGGCATGTGGGATCTTCCCTGACCGGGGCACGAACCCGTGTCCCCTGCATCGGCAGGCAGACTCTCAACCACTGCGCCACCAGGGAAGCCCTAAAAGATGCATTATTGAAGTGGGAGAAAAAAGGTCCAGCTAAACGAACTCTCTGAGCTCTAGCTATGCGACAGCATGATATCTTGGGCAAGTCATTTTAAGAACTGCAAAATGCTAAGAAAATTGAAAGACCACAGAACTGCCAAAAAAATTTTAAAAAAGTAATAATTCACCGTCACAGATGTGCTCATCATTGAAAAAGCAAGTACAAGCAAGGTATTGTGAGTTAGCAGCGTCAGACTTGGATCCAAATCTGAAAGATCGTGGGCATCGGCACTGCCCCTTGGGCACTGCAGACAAGCAGGTCCCTTGAGGGCAGAGCTGGGCCACATGGTCACCTTGCTCAGTCACAGCGTAGATGACATCAGCTTCCATGAATAACAAGCTGGCATCTTCTGCATTTTCTTCTGTACCTTTAAGTCAACCTTGGGAGAGCTGATTGAAAAGTCGGAAGTAGGTTTCAGGGTCACTTGATATTCATGGCAATGAATTCTCATAAAACAGATAGAAAGAAATAGTTACAGATCCTTTTAATCTGCTTCTCGCCAGCATTGCTTTGCTGAAAAGTTCTGCAGGTATAGGCTAGGGCGCTGGAATTTAGGTCAATGACATTCATGCCGCTTCTTAGAACAGAATCTTTCTGCAGCAAGGGCATGATTTCCTGTTATGACTGTGGATCTCGCCAGCAGTGAAGTGACTGTTTGTTTATAATTCTTAACAATGGGCTTTTGGGGAAGGAGGGACCGACGTTGCAAATGTTCTGACGAGCGGCGCGGAGCAGGCGATGCCACCTGAATAATGCATGCCCACTTTGTGTGTGTACCCGCCACGGCCCGAGTGCAGGATAATGCCGCCGAAGGCTTTGAAACACCTGCTCTGAACAGCTCCGATGACAGCCAAGAGTCCAGATAAGATCTGAGTTCTGCCTTCTCCCCGCCACCCTGCCCACCAGGCCGCCCCCATTTCCCTTTTTGCATTTAAAATAAGCTCTGAGACTAAGCCACTGAAAGATGCTGTCAAAGACGCCTCTTGCTTGCGTGTGGCTCATATCAGTCCCTCCTTGCCAGCCGCAACCGGTTCTCATACCTGTGCGGTATGGCAAGCACAGCCTCCCAAACGCCTGTCCCGTCGGTGGCCCCCAAGCCACCCTCCACGCAGAGGCAGCTTTCTCACAAAATAAAGGCCACCTTGGGCTGATGCAGCCCCAAAGGCACACAGCTGAAATTTAAGACACATCACACTCCCTCCACGAGCGTGCTCCTATCCTGCTTGATACACTTTAGTGGTTTCCCTTGACTGTTTCCACGATGTATTCGACCTTCTCAGTTTGGCACAGAAGGCCTTTCATGATCTGTTCCGCTTCAGCCTCACAGACCCCTGGTCTCACCCTGTCACTGGGCTCCAGACACCCCACCCTGTGAGTTTCCCTCCTGTCCTACCTGCATCCCCACACCTCCTCCTCCTGCATCTGTTGTCCTTCCTGTCCATCAACCCTGGCAGCCACAACCACAGCAATAAAACAATAGTCAACACCAACGGTTGATTAGTTGATTTCAGGCACTCTATATACATTCCTTTACTGAGCCCTCGAAACCACACTGTGAGGCATGTGCATTTCTTAACTCCATCAAGAGGAAGCCAGTGAGCCTCAAGGTGATAACATTTCTCCTCCAAGGTCACACAGCCAGAACGTTGGCAGACACAGGGGTCAAACCCAAGACCAATATCAACCACAACTTGCATGCCCATTTACTCAACCCTGGGCTTCATCAAATCTTTACCTCTGCTTAAAAATTGTCTGAGTTCTGGGCTTCCCTCATGGCGCAGTGGTTGAGAGTCCACCTGCCGATTCGGGTGATGCGGGTTCGTGCCCCAGTCCGGGAGGATCCCACGTGCCGCGGAGCGGCTGGGCCCGTGAGCCATGGCCACTGAGCCTGCGCGTCCGAAACCTGTGCTCCCCAACGGGAGGGGCCACAGCA
>RJWK010018886.1:0-32889 GCA_004363435.1 Platanista minor
GAAGCTGAAGGCTCAAAATTCTAGAAAACTCTCAGCCAGTCTCATCAAGCATTTCTTTCCTTCCCTGAACAGTTACCAGGCCCCTGCTCCTCCCCAAACTCTGTCTACTCTTCTTCAGCCACACACACACACACACACACACACATGCACACACACTTCTCATTCTATCTTCCACAGTTCTTCAATTTCATATTTTTTATCTCATTATCCCTCTTTGAAGCTCCCTAGAAAATTTCCTCATTTCTATTAGTTTACCAATTTTTTCTTCAACAGAGCCTATTCCGCTGTTTAATTTATCTATCATGATTACAATTAGGTTCAGTTGCCTATAATAAAAATCAGAAAAAAAAAAAAACAGTGACTTAGTAATATAAGCTTATTGTTTCTCTCCTATAGAAGATACCCAAAAGTATGCCTTTTCAGGCTGTTATGGCAGTTCTATGAAGTAATAAGAATCTTTAGCATTTGGCTTCCATTCATTTTTTTTGGAACCATTTTTTTTGAAGTACAGTTAATTTACAATGTTGTGTTAGTTTCAGATGTACAATCAAGTGATTCAGATATATATGTATATTCTTTTTCAGATTCTTTTCATGGCTTCCATTCTTAGAGTTACAACATGGCTCCTGGAAATTAGCCAACATGCTTAGCTAGCACTTCATAGACTAAAACTTAGTCACATGGCTGCACTTATGTGGGAGCCCAGGAATGTTTTTGTTCTGTTTCTGTTTGTTTGTTTGTTACAGGTAGGTACATTCCCCAGGATTTTATTAGGGAGAAGAGAATGGAAGAATGCAAGGGGGGGAAGGTGTGTTACAAGTCTCTGTCACACCATTAATTGAATGTTTTTGTCCATAATATTTTTTCCTTGTAGTAGTCTCATTTGACTC
Source organism: Platanista minor (assembly GCA_004363435.1). Lineage (NCBI taxonomy): Eukaryota > Metazoa > Chordata > Mammalia > Artiodactyla > Platanistidae > Platanista > Platanista minor. The sequence goes on from RJWK010018886.1 coordinate 891, forward strand.
TATTTCCAGATCTGCTTGATTTTTTTGAGGTTTTTCCCTTTTTAATTTTCATTTTTGCATTTCTTTTTTTTTGTGTGTGTGTGGTATGCGGGCCTCTCACTATTGTGGAGCACAGGCTCTGGACATGCAGGCTCAGTGGCCATGGCTCATGGGCCCAGCTGCTCCGCGGCATGTGGGATCTTCCCAGACCAGGGCACAAACCTGCGTCCCCTGCATAGGCAGGCAGACTCTCAACCACTGCACCACCAGGGAAGCCCCCTTTTTGCATTTTTAATTATTTAAACTCAATGATTTTGTAATCTCTATTCAGTAATTCCTTACATGAGGTTCTTGCGCTGGGGTGTGGCTCAGTCCTTTGTCAGCTGATTTTCCCATGGTTGCTTGTTTTTAACATGCTTGGAAATTTTAGATTGTGAGCTCATTGTCCTTAAGGTTTAATCTGTGGAAATCTTCTACAGTCTTTCTATAGTACTTTGCATTTGTTTCTGCAATGATTCCCTGGTAGATATAACTGTTTCTAGTATCAAAACTCAGGAAGAATAAGTCTGCAGTATAAATTCTCAGTGGAAACTTTTTTTTTAATCTAGAGCCTAGTTAGAGCAAGATTTTCTTCCTATCAACTTATGCTGGTAGGTGGATTTTTCTAGTAGTCCAATCTTTTGCTTTGAATGTAGACCTTCACAGATTCTAAACCTAATTGAAGGATGCCAGTTCCAGCTTACAACAAAACATAGGTTTAAGGTTTTCTTTCCTGTCCCTGGTTGGATATCAAAAACTATTTACCCCCATCCTGCTAACCCCCAGAGGACTTGTATTATTTGTCTATGTTCCCAACCATCTGACTTTTAGTTATGCTTTGTTTCTGACACTTGAGGACATATTTTTCATTCTTGTGAGCTCAGTGGTACATTTAAAAGGAAGGTGTGCTATATTTTATCCATCATTTATAGGATTTTTTTTATTAGAAAGTGTTTTTGAGTAATCTTGTCTGTCAATTCTTTAACTAGAAGTCCAGTGTTCCTTTTAAGATGATGTATTGCCTATGTTGCACTTTTGAAATTCATATTCTAAACATCCAACACCCTATAAAAGAAATGTTTTGTCCTAATCACAATGGATCCACCCTGATGGAGCCTTAAATTCTCATCACAGTTCTCAGTCTCCAAAGTACCCCATCCAATTAGGCCAGTCCTCTGGTAGGCTGCAGTCCAATTCTGAAGAGTTTTGGAAGCCTATTCTTGCCACAGCCTGTGTTTTTTCCTCACTTTTTTCTACCTATTGGGAAAACATCTAATTGTAAACTTGAATTGTGTTCTTATTTTAGCTATAAAGCTCACACTATTTTTGAGGATTTAAGTAGATTATGACAGAAATTGTCATTTTTCTCTTCTGTGTAATACTACTTTGACATTTAACCCAGAGAATCCTGCCTCAGTTCTTTCCTTTGACAGCAACATAACTATGAGCTGGCAGAACTGGTCTTCCAATCCAGAAGGTCAATCTCTCTCCAGAACCTAAAATCTTAATACACCATGATTATTTTTTTTCTCCCTTGTTTATTTTTTTCGTCATGCACACAATTTTTTCCTTATAATTGTTCTTCAGTTGTCTTCCTTTGGCTTAAAGTATTAACCTTTGATAAAACCAAGAGAAGAAGATTCTCTAAATGGCTTGTGAAGGTATGCATCTGGGTTTTAAAGTCACGTGTTTTTCTATGTATTTATTTTCCTGTGGCTTCTTACCTAATGGCAGAATATCACTTTTGTGTTAAGAGCTCTTGGAAAACTTCTTGGCAAGATTAACTTCTAAGCTAAATGTTCCAATCAACTTATAAACACCAAGAAATATTCAATTTATAATGGAAATGATGAGCTCATCACTAGATTTTGCTGTATGAATAAAGGACATTGAACAGTACTACTTTTTATAGCCTGTAAGCCATTTTGGTTTTACAATCACTAATCCTATCTTTTCGGTTTCTCACTTGCCAGAGCAGAGCCTGTAAAAAGTTACTGTTAGATGGAAGAAGCTCTTTGACAAAATGTCCCATTCAGCGGATAAAAGAATCTTAAACCTTGAAAGGAAAATATTATTTAATTTACCTTCATCATTTTTCAGAGGACAGAGGTGAGACTCTCAGGGAATGTAGTGACTGCCCAGCATCACAGGACAGCCACATGATAGAGCTACCTGCAAGGTCAGGGTTCACATGACCTGAGCCCAATCCAGTCTTCTTTCCACTTCACCATGTTTTTAATCCCATTGTATGTGGTGGGTGTTTTAGCCTACATATAAAGGTTCTGTGTAATGTGCTACATTTCTGTTTGAGTAAAGGAGTGACTCAGAGTATTGATAAATACCTCCAGGAAAGCAATGACACTGCCTGTTTATTGCATGTGACTTATGCCTGATTACCAACTTGGTCTCATTTATTCATCTATTTATTCAGTCAGTAAAAACTGTTTCACACACTCAGAGAAAAATGCAGTCACAGTTTTTTTCATTGTTTATGTAATAACATTAAAACACAGGTGTATTTTTGGCAGGAAGAAGTCTAAGATTTTCCTCCTGAGGTTTTACTTGGATTTCCCAAAGAACTCTAAGGACTCGTACCATCCAAAAGAAGGGATCAAGCAGGTTTCTGTGCTCATGGAGAGCCAAAGATATAATCTCACCAGCTCACAACTGCTAATAATTCTCAATATTATATGAAGCTAAAGTTGAAAAGTGGTTAGACAGTCACACAGAGAGGATCACCTGCTGATCCAGACTCCTGAACTGGCCACCGTGTTCTTTGTAGAAGAATCCCACTCATTTGATTCCAAACACATCTTGGGGTATTCTGGGCATGCGTTTGCACGGTTTCAGCTTTTTGTGTTTAAATGCATAGCACTTCCAATTGAGCCAAATCAGCTATGCTAGGTCACTTACTTATTCATCTACTAAATATATAAACATTTAGTGTGCCTACTAGATGTGGAGTGTCTACCATGATCCAGGTACTATGTTTGACTCTGAAGGTACAATGTCTGGCAACCTGGACAAGGTCCCTGCCCTTGGGAAGTTTCTATTTAAGCCTTTAGGACTTGATCTCCCATCTGCCGTCCCATGAATTTAAAATGACAACCTCTTTTCTTCCCCAGGGTTTCATAATGGCTTTCAAAGAGGCTTATTTCTTTAAAATTTCAAAATGTAGAGACTCTGATCCCTTTATCTTCTCTTGTTTACCTGGATAGCATTCAATTTGTCCACCCTTGTAAAGAAGGATATCTTCAAAAACCCAAGAAGACTATGTTCCCCATCCCCACCTCACTCACTACCACATACACAAACACTTACAGTCCTAGGACAGGTGATCTTCGGTGATGTAACAATGCACCTAAGGGAGCCTGCCTTCTCATAGGAACTGCCAAAACAACTCCAGGCAATAGACACATACTCTTCTGGAGCAGAGGGCAGAGTTGGGTAGATGCTACCTTCAGCAATCCAAAGGGAATTTCCTGGCACTTTACTACGTGAGAAAGATATAAACACAAATATAATCTCTGGGTGAGTAAGCATGTTAATAAATAAAATTTTTCAAGTTGAAAGGGATTAACTGTTCCAACTGAGGTTGTTTTCCAGAGTAGAAGTAACATGTAAATGGTGAGAGATAAATAGAGAAATCAAGTCCTTAGGAGAGAAATGTTTCTTGGGGGAAATGATGGAGAACCCATGTCCTGAAGCCCACTCTATATAAATAACACGTTCTCATCTAAATTCCAAAAAAAGTAGACTAGCCTAATAGTAGTAAGATTATGATGAAAATAATTAAAAGAGGGACTTCCCTGGTGGTGCAGTGGTTAAGACTCCACACTCCCAATGCAGGGGGCCCAGGTTCGATCCCAGGTCAGGGAACTAGATACCACGTGCCACAACTAAGAGTTTGCATGCCACAACTAAGAGTTCACGTGCCACAACTAAGGAGGCTGCATGCTGCAACTAAGACCCAGCACGACCAAAGAAAGAAAGAAAGAAAGGAAATAATTAAAAGAAACTGAAAATACTGATAGTGTGGAATAGATGAATGAATCCTTTTTTCTTTAAAACTGGTTGCTCCATCAACCAAGAGTGTAAGACTCATATCCCAGCTGAGACCAGTCCTCAGACCTGTGCTCCGTGTTTATACTTTCAGTCACCAAGTAGCACATGAGTGCCTATTCTATGCCAAGTTATGTGCTTATATATATATAAACTTGGATCCACTTCTGCATGAGGGCTTTGAGTATGAGGTTAAGATGTGAACTTTTGTTTAGGAGGTAATAGTGAGTACAAAGGATGTTTGAGAAGGGTAATGACTTGATAATAGTTGAGCTTAGGAAAGGGAATCAGACATAAGTAGAATAGGCTGGAGGAGAAGAAATACGTAGGCAAGTGAGCAAGAGGAGGCCATCATAATAAGTCAGGTGAGGTGATGAGAATTTGACCTAAAGTAGATGGAAAAAGAAGGCAGCTTTCTCAGTTTGAGTTGGATTTGCTGAGCTAATTCTGGGTGTTGATAAATACATTTGATATGAGGCCAAATGGAAAAACTACTTAGTCTTGATTCTTCCTTCATGACTGATTTCTGCTGCTGCAGACAGAAGCAGGAATGGAGACAGGATATTAGCTGAATATTTGCAACTAGAATAGAATGATATAATTAACTATGAGTTAAATTATAATTATAAAGTAATAGAATCTAATGTCAACTGTCCAATTCACCATGGACATGAAAATAGCCAAAGCTTTTTCAGGAAAAACAAATGGACATCAAACATTCCTAATTAAACTCATGATGATGATAAACGGTCTTTGTCCCAATGCCACAAAATATAATTGAGTTTTCTCCTAAGGATCCCAACTTTAAAGGAAGTGACCCAACCAAACTAACTTATCATTGTAACTGGGAGATAAGCAAAATACTTTTTTTTATTTAAAGGAAACTTACTTTGCCACCATTGCCTCCTAAAGACTGTAGCATAATTCGACACTAAGGGAATAAACCCTGATAACAATTTTCTTCCCCTCACAGACATAGAAGTGACAGAAAGAAGGGGAAATGTAGCATCATCCCTCAAGAACTCTTCCTGAAAGCTAAAGCATAAACTCGTTCATTAGCCAAGTACATGAATGGGTCTTCAGACATGGAACAGTTTGATGGTTAACTGTATATATCAACTGGACTCAGCCACAGGGTTCTCATATGTTTGGTTAAACATTATTCTGAGTCTTTCTGTGAGAGCGTTTCTGAATGAGATTTTCATTTGAATCTGTAGCCTGAGTAAAGCAGATTGGCCTCTTCAGCACAGGTGGGCCTATCCAATCCACTGAAGGCTGAATGGAACAAAAAGACTGAGTAGGAGGGCTTCCCTGGTGGCGCAGTGGTTGTGAGTCCGCCTGCCAATGCAGGGGGCCCAGGTTCGATCCCAGGTCAGGGAACTAGATACCACGTGCCACAACTAAGAGTTTGCATGCCACAACTAAGAGTTCGTGCCCCGGTCCAGGAGGATCCCACATGCCGCGGAGTGGCTGGGCCTGTGAGCCATGGCCGCTGAGCCTGCGCCTCCGTATCCTGTGCTCCGCAACGGGAGAGGCCACAACAGTGAGAAGCCCGCGTACCGCAAAGAAAAAAAAAAAAGACTGAGTAGGAGACAACTCACTCTCTGTCTTCAAACTGGGACCTTGGTTTTCTACTTGCTTCACACTCAGACTCAGACTCGGACTAGAGCTCACACCATTGGCACTCCTGCTTCATAGGTCTTTGGAGTTAGACTGGAGCTATACCATTATCTGTCCTGGGTCGACAGCTTGTTGACTTTGTTTCCTCATCTGAAAAATAAGGATTTTGAACTAGATGAACATAGAAATCTCTTCAGCTTGCTGAGGGTTCAAGACCCTTCAATCTGAGTGAAGGAAAAATAAAACATTTTCCTGAATGTAGAAAAAGATATCCCTGGAGAAAAATCTATTTCCAACTTTTTGCTTCAGGCTTGGATGTTGAGAAATTTCTGCCAGAAATAAAAAGTACACAAACCTAGAGGGGCAGAATGGTGAAGATGTGTGCAATCTGAAAAGTTAATGTATCGACATAGTAATTCCTCTCTGTGGGAAAACCACATGAATTCTGTGATAATCATTTGTGAAAGAAAGAAAAATATGTTGTGTTTCAGAGCAGAGTGAAAGGTTTTTAGCTCAGTATCATAAAAATCACTATTGGAGTAGGGGGAAAAATATGAATCCCAAAGCAACTATTAAAACAACGACAATAACAAATAATGATCCCTCCATAAATTTATTTTGATGGTTATACCTTGTGTTCCATCTTTTGCCAAAACTGTAAGCAGCAAGATATGCAGACAGATGTAAGTTTTAAACTGTTTAACCCCAACTAGAAGTGAAATTAGGCAACAGGCTCTGACTACAATGAAACTGGTGCAGATCCCTCCTCTGTGATGTCATGGTTCTCTTCTCATCAGAGAATAATCTCAAATTCCTCTGCAACGCCCTTTGTTTCTACAACTTTGGATGGGTTTTATATATTAAAAACACACAAGTGTGTTTCTCTTCCCATAAGAAATGATTGCATCGTTCACAGTGTCCCCTCCCTGCCCCTGAAATAAGACAGCTTCCCTCTTCTCATTTCCACAGGTACAGAATGGCAGAAGAGGCTTCATATAGCCTATAGAAAAAAAAAAAAGCCAATTTATCTTCTAGATGGAAAGAGCATCATAATAATCAGCAATTAAACCATAAGATTAGAAGAGTATAGATAATTTAATGGGATCCACAGGCAAAAGAGAACCTCCCATAAAAAGGAGAGCTTCTTGGGAGTTCTTTACCTATTTGGGATAGTTCTGTGGCAGGTGCTGTCTTCGTTCTGCTAAAAGCAAGGAATGAGAGGTCACGAACTAATGGGTTTAGAATCCGAGCTCTCTGGCTCCTAGGTTACTGCCACTCAGCCAGAGCCTCTGTTCATTTGACCTGTGAGGGCACAAGGCAGTAGAGATTCCTCTACTCATATTGCCAAGGCTCATAGGAGGGGAGAGGGCATTGGTCTAACCTACTGTTTTCTGAATGTAAGAGAATGTGTTCTTTGGTCAGAAAGAGAAGGAAGAAGATGGAGAAAGACACAGCAGGGAAGAGTGGGTAAAAACACTGACAAGCACTTTACAGTATTTACAATCTGCATGCTTCCCTATGCACTTTATCATTTGCCATAATAGTTCTGTATTTCTAATATGCACTATTTTTTTTTTTTTTGGTCTGTGCCTGTGTGGCATTCAGGACCTTAGCTCCTCAACCTGGGATCAAACCTGCACACCCCGCATTGGGAGCATAGATTCTTAACCACTGGATCTCTTGGGAAGTCCCAATATGAACTATTATTGCAGAGGACAAAATTAAGATTCTGAAAGGGTAAGTATTTTGTCCAAAGTTGAGTGGGAAATCACACACAAAATCTTGACTCCAAATCTTTACTTTTTCTTTCTTTTTCTCCATTGAACACAGAACTTCCAGATTTTGTTTGGGGATCAATTTCTTTGTGGATGTTTAATGGCTAATTTTCCTAGATGCACAGATACACATTTTCCTGGACTCATAATTAAAGTCTTCTTTTTCTCAACCAGTTCTAACTCCACCAATGGAGAATTGAACAACTTGCTGGTTCTGCCCCTTCCCCCTCTAGCCTCTCTAGCAGAGCCCTGAAGTGTGCAGCACTGATAAAGATTTGGGAAGGTGTGTTTGTCCTTACGCCCTATGGAGGGATGTGTATCCCTATGAAAGGATCACTTCTAACTGGTTGGCTTGGATTTGAGATTCTAATTCCCAGAATAGGAGTACCCTCATCTGTTTATCAATCATGACTTGAAATAGCCTATTTTGTCCTTGGAGCCTCCACTGACAGATTTCCATCTCAGGGCACAATTTCACAATAATTATACACTTGCTCTATATCTTATCCACCTCCACCATGGATACAAGTTTATATTTTGGGCACAAACCTCCCTATGACTGGGTCCATGACGTCTATAATGTGATGTGCTGATAGCTACCTGATTGCCAGTTTTCAGCTCATTTGCCGATTATCTTATCAAATAATAAAAGAAATTGCTATTTATTGGGCACATAAGTGCATAGTACTGTGCTAAGCATTTTACCTGGATTATCCAAGTTGCTTCTTAAAATATCCCAGTAAGAGACAGGTATCACTGATCCCACTTAAACTTGAGCCAAAAAGATACTTCCTCAAACATGTGTGAAAGCAAAGAGATAATTTGTTCAAAACAACTTGGAAAGAGCATTTTATATGATGGAAAATAAGGGTCTATGTGTTTTTGTTTGTTTGTTTGTTTTTGTTTTCTTTTTTTGCAGTACGCAGGCCTCTCACTGCCGTGACCTCTCCCGTTGCTGAGCACAGGCTCCGCAGCCATGGCTCACGGGGCCAGCCGCTCAGCGGCACGTGGGATCCTCCCGGACCGGGGCACGAACACGTGTCCTCTGCATCAGCAGGCGGACTCTCAACCACTGCGCCATCAGGGAAGCCCGGTCTATGTGTTTTAAATCCTTATAATACTGGTTTAAAAACCATAAATCCTTAAATTGTCAATAAAATGAGTACTTGGTGATCACTTGCCCCTTAACCATCTGGGAAAATTAGATTAGAATTAAGAAGTTAAGGGGGAACTTCCTTAGAGCCATATTGTTTCACCTTGGCAAAGTGGTTGGAGAGAAAGGGACAACTAAACAGACACACACACACACACACACACACACACACACACACATAGTGGTCTTCTCTGCTTAGGTAAGCATGAAAGTCTAAAAACTATCAACAGTGACCTTTGAGATAATTGGGGCCTCTATACTGAAATGCATTGGGAGTTCATCACACTAGCAGAAAAGGACAGACTCCATGTCCTATTATTTAACCACATGAATCATGATGATGAGAGATGTTGTAAACTAATTCATGAATTTCATACTTAGACACTTTCAGTGTTGCATGGGGTAATGACTTTAAACAGTGACAGGTAAACTCCTTCCATGTTGGCTAAAATGAGTAAGTTCTGACTTTCCACAGAGTGGACCAGAGATCCTGGACACACCCAAACTTCTATAGGCATACACCAGTAATGTGAAAATGAGATCCATCTATTATAACTTAAATGTTAAAGGCTTCATTTTTTTATCCTCTACAAGGGCTTGACGTCATTGTTCTTGACAATTATAAATTAAGCAGGGGCTTATGCTAGGCCTGCCTATGCATAGCATAGAATCCTGCCTATGATAGGGAATCTAAACTCCCAGGAATTTCACTGTCCAGCCTGATGACACATCTCCATACAAGCAAATATCAGGGTTTTTTTTGGGTTTTTTTGGGTTTTTTTTGGCAGCGCTACATGGCATGCAGAATCTTAGTTCCTCGACCAGGGATCAAACCCGTGCGCCCTGCAGTGGAAGTGAGGAGTCTTAACCACTGGACCACCAGGGAAGTCCCCAAATATCATTCTTGATGAGCATTTATTTCACAGTCTTCTCACAATAGAAAACAATGGGTATAGTTATCAATGTGCCAATGGCTCCATGAAGGCAGGGGCTATAGTGAATTTTTACCACTATACCTTTATGATCTAGCACAATACCTGGCACTTAATAAGGGCTCAGTGAAAAATGACTATTCCAGGCCCTAAGATCTGCCACTAATTGCCTGTGTGATTTTGGTCTAGTCATTTAATATAATAAGGCGAGTTAGACTTCAAGGATGTTTACTACCTTTTCCAACTCTGATATTTTACTAGTCTTTGACTGCATTCCCTGGGTGTTCACCACTTTACTATAGCGACGACAAGGAAAAACAGTGTTCCTCCCAAAGGCACTAAAATGAAATAATCCCTGTGTCCCTTGTTCAACCAATCTGTGAGTCTTCCTCACTCAGTCTATTGTCTGCCAAAGGAACGCCCATTGCTCATATTTTATAAAAGGATTCTCAAACCAAGAAACATGGTTTCTTGCTCAGAGTAGGAAACATACTGATTTGGTCTGATATTGTTCCTTTTTTGTTCTCAGAATTTAGTTCTCATTTGGATTTTTATTAGCCAGTTAAACCAATACCACCTACACCTGTAATTTGTTTATAAAATACCTCTTCTCTCCACCACCAGGAGGCAGTGTTGAAGTAACTCTAGGCTAAAGAAGGAGCCCATAAGCCCAGGGCAGGGAGTGGAACTTGACTTCTCAAGCTTGGACGTTTCCCCTAGACTTTCTGCTTCAAGAAATAAGAAAAATATCCTAATAACCAACAGGTCTGTGCGATTGTGCTGGTGGATGTTCATTAAGACCTTGAAAACAGTACTGGAAGAGAATTCGGGGTGGTTTGAATTGAACTGGATTAAAGCCACCCTAGACTTTCTCTGGAGTGGGATCTGATGGTGAAGACAAATTTTCTGTAATTTAAGAAAAAAATATTAAAAATTAAAGTGCACTCCCTTTGCCCCAATAACTTTTAAGTGTTTCTCTGAAGAAGGAGATCGGGATAAAAGTTTAACTTGAGAAAAATAGGAAACAGGTTGGGAATGATAAAACAAGGTATGGTACACCCCCAGGGGAACATCATGCAGGTTTTTAAAGTAACAGTTTTACACGTAATGTTAGATGGATAAAAGACTGTAAAACAGCCCATGCAGTGAGATCCCCAGATTTTCTATGTGTATATTTTTAAACCATTAAGATAATACTGTGTACTGAGAGTTGTCTTGGCCTGTATCTGGATAATGAGATTACAGTGATTAAAAAAAGTTTTTATTGAATTTTCAGAAAAAGGAAGAAAGAGAAAAGAAATAACCAACAGTTCTAAAAGATGCATAAACTTGTGGGAACCCATTTATTAAACTTATGCAGTTTATAATGCTATCATCTGGGGCATTCCTAAAGTTTAATTTGCCACTTAGCCATTCAGAACTGTTCATCATTGTGCCACTAATTACTTTTCTGTTATTAGCTGTTGAATGATTCATCTGTTTTCTAAAGGATGTGGTAACTAAAGGATGTTCCTTCCGTTCTTTAGAAAGTGCTTTATTTTTAAATAGAGCATAAGTACTTAAGAAGGCCATAAACTAGGAAAAGTGAGAAGAAAAGAGTTTCCTTTAGTACTAGATACATTGTACAGACGTACTGAAATCTCACAGCAGCATTATGAAATAAATATTACCGTTCCTATTTACAAAAGAGAAGTCTAAATCCAGACCTTATTTAAGGTCAGATAGATAACTAAGTGCCCAGGATGCAAACTGGGGCCTGTCTGATTCAACAGCCTACTATATCAAATGGCCTTGCGAGTAAAAATAACATAAGTGAACTGTAAAGCATACCAAAATCCAGCAATGGTCTCTGGATTCAGTACTCTAATCTTGATCACAGTCTGGAGACTCATTACTCACGAACACAAAATCACCCCAGGCATTGTAAGGGGAGCACTCACTCACTGCACGCTCTCTGACAGTGTTTTCATTTGCACTGCTTTTTATTATTATTACGGTCTTATTTGATATTAGCCTCACTAAGCCTCTTTTTTCCTGATTTGAAGGACCACCCCAATTGCAGCCCCAAATTGCCATCTCTGAAAAGTAAAAACAAACAAACCAAAAAGTAAAAAATTCCAAGCTCTTATCTTACCGATTTCTAAAGCCTAAGCCCCAGGAAGAGAATTTAAAAAGTAATGACAGTCACAGTCCTCACCGCAGGCCCCACACCCTGTCCTAAGCCCCACAGAGTTGAGAAATATGACTTTGTCCAGGCTTGTGAGGGTTTTTTGTTAGTTCAGTTTAGTCTTTTGTTGACCATCACCTATGCCCAGGTTTTCAAATTTACAAGTGAAATGCCTGAATCTTCTGCATGCTAATAGAATTATTCTCCTCCTCAAATGATAGAAAATACAGGTAAGGGAACACAGAAAAGAAACAAAAAACCTTCACAATTTCATGTGTTTGTGGAATTTTAAAAAGTGAATACAGAGGAGTGAAGAGTAGAACAGTGGTTACCAGGGGTGGGAAGGTGTTGACCAAAGGGTACAAAGTTATGTAGGATGAATATGTCTAGAGATCGAACGTACAGCATGATGACTATGGTTAATTATGCTGTATTGAGTTCTAAGAAAGTAGATTTCAGGTGTTCTTATAACACACACACACACACACACACATACATACACACAAGGTACCTATGTGAGATGAGATGGTAATTAACTGGTCTGTGGTAATTATTTCACTCTATATCAAATCGTCATGGTATGCCTTATACACATACAATTTTTATTAAAAAATTAAAAAGTTAAATAAAAAGAATACACAGGTAAGGGACTTCTGAACAGAGATATGATTAACAAGATCATCCACACCCACAAGACTTCTTGCAACAAGAGAGACAAACAAAAGGAGTAATGTAATGAATTGCCAAGATAGCAAATATCCAAATGTCAGAATGATTCACCTTAACCACAGTATTCAGCGGTAGTGTTCTTAGAAAGTATTAGTTGCTTAACAGCTTCTTGTAGAATAATAAATAGAGCCATTGTTCTAGTTTTCCCTCTACAATTTTTATTTGCTTAAGATGGGTGGTGAAAAATGAGCAGTGCTTACTAAAAATGAGGCGCTCTAGAATTTAGAAAGATTCTGTGAGCCTGCAAATGGACCATCAAGGAATTAACTGGAGGAGATCTTGAGTATTTGAACACTTCTTCCAAGAGGAGTGAAAAAGCAACCAGAAGACCTCAGAATAACAGAAAACCACGTCATTATCACAGTGTGATTTGGAGGAGGGAGATAGGGATGTAAAGCTCCCTCTCCGCCGAGGGAGGGATTGAAGGAAAGAGAAAGCAAATGAATGGCCAAGGGAGGCAGGCTCAGCCCTGCTGTGAAACTCTTTACACTCAGCAGGTAGGTGATCGTTTGTAATCACCTCCTCATTGATTTAGACAGTTTCCAGTGGCGATTTAGTGGGGGGAAACTCCTAGGATTGGGAAGGGAAATTGGAGAGAAGAAAAGCATGCATACACACACACACACACACACACACACACATACCATTTAATGCAATGGCAATTGTATTGCACATCTTGATTTCAGAAAGCATAAAATGTGGAGTGGTGTCTTAAGATGAAAGAAATGCAGTCCACTGTTTACTTTCCGACTCTCCCACACAGCCCTCCCTGTACCTCCCTCAGCTGTCATGAAAAGCACCAAAATAAAAAGGCTGCCATCAAAGGTCAAATATTTTCAGATTGAAATTGAGTACTAGCAGGAGAACCCTAGACTTTGTCTTTGGGGAAATTCTAGCCTTGGGGTGTTTAATCAATAAAAATGCCTATGTTATTTTGTCTTGCTAGGATGGTTCATTCTCATTACACAGGGTCACCCCGGTTATTGTCAAATGAAACAGTCACCGTGGTGCCTCCATTTTAAAAGTTAGGAAGTGGTCTGCATTATGATATAAAGGTCTCTATGATATGGACATCCTTTGACACCTAGATTATCCTGCATTTTAAAAGATGTTTGCTGAGGACCTTCTTTTTTGCAGGCTGTTAACAGTTCAGCAACAGGTCACAGAATAATTGGCCATTCGTGTTTCCCAGCTAAGGGGCCAGTGGTGAATATGGCTTCTAAGCCAACAGTAGGGCCCCAGCCTAAGCAAATTCGGCCTTAAAAGCAGGTCTTCAAAAAAAAAGCACAAAAAGTACTTCATGCTTGCCAAATACTCTAATGTAAACACTATTCCTTTTTGGAAAGCAAGATAGATCAGAACTAGATCAGAGCACTATTGCTTCTTTTAGTCTCAGTTCTGTCCTGTCAATGAACAGGAAAAAGAGAGGCTCACGTCAGAATGTATTGACTGACCAGCCTATTCAGACACTAATGTCATTATCACAAGGATTATGCAATAACAAAGGATGTAATCAGAAGTCTTTGGATATACATTTTTATATAAAAATACATTTATTTATGTATATAAACATTGATATATACACAAATTCACACTCCTATGTAAATCACCATTTGTATGTGTTGATACACCTGGAAGAGATTTTAAAGGAAAAATGGGGAAAACTATTTTAAAAAGAAGTGTTCTTTTTCACAGATCACTCTGAGACCTAAATCATATACTATATTTCATCCAAATAAGTTTTTTTAAAAGCATTTGAAATGGAAAGGGAAAGAAACAAGCTTGCATTGAGACCAAATTATTTCCTTTTTTCCCCATTTTTAATTTTATATATTTAGCAAACATTTACATAGCACTTACTATGTACCAGGCACTATTCTGAGCACTGTAAATATTAACTTGTTTAATCTCCCAACAACCCTATGAAGTAAATATTATTATTATCCCTATTTAACAGATGAGGACACTGAGTATAGAAAGGGCAAATAACTTGCCCAAGGTCACAGGGCTACTAGTGGTCAAATTGGAATTGTAGCCCAGCATTCTGTCTGTGAAGTCTGAAGTCTGCACTTGACTGCTTCATCCCCAGGTGAAAATTAATTTAATCTCATAGAAATCTTCACAAATGAGGAAGCTAAAGCACAGAGAGTTTATATTTACTTCTCTATTTAATTCATTCCAAATTTGAACAAAAACGTGACAAGTTAGGACAATAGTGTTGCAGGAAGGGGACCCCTTCCAGGGCCCGAGAGTGGGCTCTTGTCTAAACACTCGGAAATGAATTGTCCGAGGAGATACACGTGCTGACAATGCAAGAGACTGTATTGGGAAGGGGCGCCCGGGCGGAGAGCAGGAGGGTAAGGGAACCCAGGAGAACTGTTCTGCCACGTGGCTCGCAGTCTTGGGTTTTATGGGAATGGGGTTAGTTTCCGGGTTGTCTCTGGTCAGTCATTCTGACTCAGGTCCTTCCTGGTGGCGCTTGCATCACTCAGCCAAGATGGATTCCAGCAAGGAGGATTCTGGGAGGTTGGTAGGACATGTGGACTGGTGTCTCCTCTCTCCTTTTGACCTTTCCCATATTCTTCTGGTTGATGGTGGCTTGTTAGTTCCGTGTTCCTTACCAGGATCTCCTGCTGTAAAATAACTCATGCAAATTGTTATTGTCTTTGCCTGGCCAGCGCGGGCAGTTTCAGTCAGTGTTTCCCCTAATAACAGTACTAACAAAGATGTTTTCACATCAAATTTATTTTCTTTCTTTTAAAATTGACCCCAGCTCTCTTCAATATGCCTGTAGTCTCAGCTGGCATTTCCCAGCTGAGCAGCATGACTCCTTATGTGTATCATCAGATGCTCCTCCAGACCTTTCTGTTCAGTTAGAGCAGCTGAATCACTCAGTGCCTCATTCCCAGTTAAGATTTTAAAAGCATGTTGAAAAGAGTAAACACACATTAACTACCAGTTCATTGTAAAATGGTGCAAAAATTCCATTGGTAATAAAAGATTTTGTTAGGCACACACAGAATGCATCTGCTATATTATAGCTTGACTAGAATTTAGATAGACTCTCTGGAAGAACACACATATAAAGTTTGCTGTCATTCGACTGACTTTAAGCTACTAAGTAAGAAAAAGATGATGCTACCAAAGAGATATATTTGTAACATTAAAATAAGGAGACAATATTTTCATTCACACACACATATACGTTGTTGAATTTCTAGAGGGAAGTTAAAGCAACAAAGATAAAATCTTGATGGCGCTTAATCCGTGTTCATGATGGGCAATAGTGATCTGGGACCACACTGCATTGTCTTCAATCTCTCTCTTTCTCAAACCCTACTGAGACCAGCATAGTTCAGGTTTTAACCTTTCTCACATTCCAGTCTTGACCCCTCCTCCTCTGTTTAATTTTTACACCAATGATACGTTGATCTTGTTGGAACACATATAACTTCATGTCACTTTCTGCTTAGAATATTTCTGTGGTTTCTTAGTGTCTTGACAACCAAGTCATAACTCCTTAGAGGAGTATTTGGGTTTTCTACCACTTAACTCCTACACAACCTCTTACAATTCCCAAAAGCATTCTTTCACACATATATGCGTTGCCATGTATGATTCCCTTACCTTGGACATGGTACCCACCTTCTGCCTTCACCCAATCTGGCCAGTTCCCTGTCATCCTTCAAATATCATCTCAAGTGTACTCTGAAGACGTTTTCTGATCTCCCGCCTTGTCTGGCTTAGATGACTCTCTGAAACATCTCATAGCACCATGTTCTTACCTCTATAATTCAGCCAATTATTTGTTCTTTTGGAAAAAAAATTTTTAATAAACTATTTATTTACTTTGGGCTGCATTGGGTCTTCATTGCTTCACATGGGCTTTCTCTAGTTGCAGTGAAAGGGGCTACTCTTCACTGTGGTATGCAGTCTTCTCACTGTCGTGGCTTCTCTTGTTGCAGAGCACACAGGCTCTAGGCACATGGGCTTCAGTAGTTGTGGCTCACAGGCTTTAGAGGGCAGGCTCAGTAGTTGTGATACATGGGCTTAGTTGCTCCAGAGCATGTGGGATCTTCCCAGACCAGGGCTCGAACCCGTGTCCCCTGCATTGGCAGGCGGATTCTTAACCACTGTGCCACCAGAGAAGTCCCTGGAAACTATTAAAAACCTACAATTATGTGACTAAATGTCTGTACTCTCCAATAAGTGTGAACCCTTGGAAGGCAGACAGAATTTAAAGTTTTTATCTTTCAATACCCAGCAACTGGCAGAGTTCCTGACACACTGATCACTAAGTGCTGAATAAATGGCTAAACTTCTAGAAGCCACATATACATAAGAAAATGTTGTACAACCGAAGAAACACATTGAATTATATATAATATGCTATTTAAGGTTGTTGGGGGGAACAGTTTACTTATGACAGTTACTATGAGCAAGTAACATACACAGCAATAACATACTCCTTTTTGATATTAGTATTCACAAGTATCCAGAATAAATAAAAACTTAAATGTGTATACATCTAAAACTGCATTAATAACATATGAATAAATTATTACAAATCTCAAAATACTTAGTGATTTTCTCCCAGAAGTTCCATTCCTCTTCTGCATTACATATTTAAGTACTTTCAAGGATATTAATTTTTTTATAGACTTGATTTTTTTTTGCGGTACGCGGGCCTCTCACTGCTGTGGCCTCTCCCGTTGTGGAGCACGGGCTCCGGACACGCAGGCTCGGTGGCCATGGCTCACGGGCCCAGCCGCTCCATGGCACGTGGGATCTTCCCGGACCGGGACATGAACCCGTGTCCCCTGCATCCGCAGGCGGACTCCCAACCACTGTGCCACCAGGGAAGCCCTATAGACTTGATTTTTTAGAGCAGTTTAGGTTCACAGGAGAATTGAACAGAAGATTTCCCATGCAGGGGACCTTCAAGTTGGCAGAGAAGTAAGATGCGGTGATCACCTTCCTCCCCACAAATACATCAAAAATACCTACATGTGGAACAACTCCTACTGAACACCTGCTGGACGCTGGCAGAAGACCTCAGATCTCCCAAAAGGCAAGAAACTCCCCATGTACCTGGGTAGGGCAAAAGAAAAAAGAATAAACAGAGACAGAAGAATAGGGACAGGACCTGCACCTCTGGGAGGGAGCTGTGAAAGAGGAAAAGATTCCACACACTAAGAAGCCCCTTCACTGGCAGAGAGGGGGCATGGGCAGGGAGGAAGCTTCAGAGCCATGGAGGAGAGCACAGCAACAGGGGTGCAGAGGGCAAAGCAGAGAGATTCCTGCACAGAGGATCGCTGCCAACCAGCACTCACCAGCCCGAGAGGCTTGTCTGCTCACCCGCAGGGGCAGGCGGGGGCTGGGAACTGAGGCTTGGGCTTCGGTCAGAGCTCAGGGAGAGGACTGGGGTTGGCTGTGTGAACACAGCCTGAAGGGGGCTATTGCACCACAGCTAGCCGGGAGGGAGTCTGGGAAAATCTCTGGACCTGCTAAGAGGCAAGAGACCATTGTTTTGGGGTGCCAAGAAGAGGGGATTCCTTCCCTGTCTGCCCACAGGAGGCAGAGCACCACCTAAAGAAACTCCAGAGACTGGAGCAAGCGGTCGCTATCAGCTCAGACACCAGAGACAGGCATGAAATGCTAAGGCTGCTATTGCAGCCACCAAGAAGCCTGTGTGCAAGCACACGTCACTATCCACACCTCCCCTCCCGGGAGCCTGTGCAGCCCGCCACTGCCAGGGTCCCATGATCCAGGGACAACTTCCCCAGGAGAACACACGGCATGTCTCAGGCTGTTGTAACGTCACGCCGGCCTCTGCCACTGCAGGCTCGTACCGCATTCCAATAATAACTACCGTATCGCTCCATCCCCTGTCCTGAGTGAGCCAGAGTCCCCTAATCAGCCACTGCTTTAACCCCATCCTGTCTGGGTGGGAACAGATGTCTGAAGGCAACATACATGCAGAGGAGGGGCTGAAACCAAAGCTGAACCCCAGGAGCTGTGCAAACAAAGAAGAGAAAGGGAAATTTCTCCATGCAGCCACAGGAACAGCAGATTGAATCCCCACAATCAACTTGAGGTACCCTGTATCTGTGGAATACCTCAATAGACAATGAATCAAACCAAAATTGAGGCGGTGGATGATGGGAGTAACTGTAGACTTGGGGTTTGCTGTCTGCGACTGGATTCTTTCTATTTTTTTATGTTTATCTCAGTATAGTTTTTAGCAATTTTTATCATTGGTGGATCTGTTTATTGGTTTGCTTGCTCTCTTCTTTTTTTTTACTTATTACTTTTTAATTTTTTTATTTTAATTTTTTTTCTATTTTAATAATGTTATTGTATTTATTTTTATTTTTCATTTTTTCTCTTGCTTTTTTTCTCCCTTTTCTTCTGAGCCATGTGGCTGACAGGGTCTTGGTGCTCTGGCTGGGTGTCAGGTCTGAGGGTCTGAGCTGGGAGAACCAAGTTAAGGACATGGGACCACCAGAGAGCTCCTGGCCCCACAAAATATCAATTGAGGAGCGCTCTCCCAGTGATTTCTTCCTCAATGCTAAGACCCAGCTCCACCCAACACCCAACAAGATATAGTGCTAGATGCCCCATGACAAACAATTAGCAAAACAGGAAAACAACCCCACCCATTAGCAGAGACTCTGCCTAAAATCATAATAAGTTCACAGATGACCCAAAACGCACCACTGGACACAGCCCTGCCCACCAGAAAGACAAGATCCAGTCCCACTCACCAGAACACAGGCACCAGTCCCCTCAACCAGGAAGCCTACATGACCAACTGGACCAATCTTACCCATTGGGGACAGACACCAAAAACAAAGGGAACTACAAACCTGCAGCCTGCAAAAAGGAGACCCCAAACACAGGAAGTTAAGCAAAATGAGAAGACAGAGAAACACACAGCAGATGAAGGAGCAAGGTAAAACACCCACCAGACCAAACAAATGAAGAGGAAACAGGTAGTCTACCTGAAAAACAATTCAGAATACTGATAGTAAAGATGATCCAAAATCTTAGAAATAGAATGGAGAAAATACAAGAAACGTTTAACAAGAACCTAGAAGAACTAAAGAACAAACAAACTATGATAAACAACACAATAGATGAAATTAAAAATTCTCTAGAAGGAATCAATAGCAGAATAACTGAGGCAGAAGAACGGATAAGTGACCTGGAAGATAAAATAGTGGAAATAACTACAACAGAGCAGAATAAAGAATGAAAAGAATTGAGGACAGTCTCAGAGAGCTCTGGGACTACATTAAATGCACCAACATTTGAGTTATAGGGGTCCCAGAAGAAGAAGAGAAAAGAAAGGGTCTGAGAAAATATTTGAGGAGATCACAGTTGAAAACTTTCCTAACATGGAAAAGGAAATAGTCAATCAAGTCCAGGAAACACAGAGAGTCCCATACAGGATAAATCCAAGGAGAAACATGCCAAGACATATATTAATCAAACTGTCAAAATTTAAATACAAAGAAAAAATATTAAAAGCAGCAAGGGAAAAGCAACAAATAACATACAAGGGAATCCCCATAAGGTTAACAGCTGATCTTTCAGCAGAAACTCTGCAAGCCAGAAGGGAGTGACAGGACATATTTAAAGTGATGAAAGGGAAGAACCTACAACCAAGATTACACTACACAGCAAGGATCTCATTCAGATTCAATGGAGAAATTAAAACATTTACAGATAAGCAAAAGTTAAGAGAATTCAGCACCACAAAACCAGCTTTACAAGAAATGCTAAAGGAACTTCTCTAGGCAGGAAACACAAGAGAAGGAAAAGACCTACAAAAACAAACCCAGAACAATTAAGAAAATGGTAATAGGCACATACATATCCATAATTACCTTAAATGTAAATGGATTAAATGCTCCAACCAAAAGAAATAGACTGGCTGAATGGATACAAAAACAAGACCTGTATATATGCTGCCTACAAGAGACCCACTTCAAACCTAAGGACACAGACAGACTCAAAGTGAGGGATAGAAAAAGCTATTCCATGCAAATGGAAATCAAAAGAAAGCTGGAATAGCAATTCTCATATCAGAAAAAATAGACCTTAAAATAAAGACTATTACAAGAGACAAAGAAGTACTCTACAAAATGACTAAGGGACCAATCCAAGAAGAAGATATAACAATTGTAAATATTTATGCACCCAACATAGGAGCACCTCAATTCATAAGACATATGCTAACAGCCATAAAAGGGGAAATCGGCAGTAACACCATAAGAGTAGGGGACTTTAACAGCCCACTTTCACCAATAGTTGGATTATCCAAAATGAAAATAAATAAGGAAACACAAGCTTTAAATGACATATTAAACAAGATGGACTTAATTGATATTTATAGGACATTCCGTCCAAAAAGAACAGAATGCACTTTCTTCTCAAGTGCTCATTGAACATTCTCCAAAATAGATCATATCTTGGTTCACAAATCAAGCCTTGGTAAATTTAAAAAAACTAGAATTGTATCAAGTATCTTTCCCAACCACAAAGCTATGAGACTAGATATCAATTACAGGAAAATATCTGTAAAAAATACAAACACATGGAGGCTAAACAGTACACTACTAAATAACCAAGAGATCACTGAAGAAATCAAAGAGGAAATCAAAAACTACCTAGAAACAAATGACAGTGAAAACACGATGACCCAAAACCTAAGGGATGCAGCAAAAGCAGTCCTAAGAGGGAAGTTTATAGCAATACAATCCTACCTCAAGAAACAAGAAAAATCTCAAATAAGCCACCTAAACTTACACAAAAAGGAATTAGAGAAAGAAGAACAAAAAAAACCCAATGTTAGCAGAAGGAAAGAAATCATAAAGATCAGATCAGAAATAAATGAAAGGAAATGAATGAAATGAGAGCAAACATCAATAAAACTAAAAGCTGGTTCTTTGAGAAGATAAACAAATTTGATAAACCATTAGCCAGACTCATCAAGAAAGAAAGGGACTAGACTCAGCTGAACAAAATTATAAATGAAAAAGGAGACGTAACAACTGACACTGCAGAAATACAAAGAATCATGAGAGTTTACTATAAGCAACTATATGCCAATAAAATGGACAACCTGGAAGAAATGGACAAATTCTTAGAAAAGAACAGCCTTCTGAGACTGAACCAGGAAGAAAGAGAAAATATAAACAGACCAATCACAAGCACTGAAATTGAAACTGTGATTAAACATCTTCCAACAAACAAGAGCTCAGGACTAGATGGCTTCACAGGTGAATTCTATCAAGCATTTAGAGAAGAGCTAACACCTATCCTTTTCAAACTCTTCCAAAAGGTAGCAGAGGAAAGAACACTCCCAAACTCATTCTATGGGGCCACCATCACTCTGATACCAAAACTACACAATGTGTCACAAAAAAAGAAAACTACAGGCCAATATCACTGATGAACATAGATGCAAAAATCCTCAACAAAATACTAGCAAACAGAATCCAACAACACATTAAATGGATCATATACCATGATCAAGTGGGATTTATCCCAGGGATGCAAGTATTCTTCAATATAGGCAAAACAATCAATGTGATAAACCATACTAAAAAATTGAAGGAGAAAAACCGTATGACCATCTGAATAGATGCAGAAAAACTTTTGACAAAATTCAACACCCATTTATGATTAAAACTCTCCTGAAAGTAGGCATAGAGGGAACTTACCTGAACATAATAAAGGCCATATATGAGAAACCCACAGGCAACATCATTCTCAATGGTGAAAAAATGAAGCCATTTCCTCTAAAATCAGGAACAAGACAAGGATACCCACTTCACCACTATTATTCAACATAGTTTTGGAAGTTTTAGCCACAGCAATCAGAGAAGAAAAAGAAATAGAAAGAATCCAAATTAGAAAAGAAGAAGTAAAGCTGTCACGGTTTGCTAAAGATGCCACCTGAAAACTACTAGAGCTAATCAATGAATTTGGTAAAGTAGCAGGATACAAAATTAATGCACAGAAATCTCTTGCATTCCTATAAACTAATGATTAAAAATCTGAAAGATAAATTAAGGAAACACTCCCATTTACCACTGTAGCAAAAAGAATAAAATACCTGGGATAAACCTACCTAAGGAGACAAAAGACCTGTATGCAGAAAAGTATAAGACACTGATGAAAGAAATTAAAGATGATAGAAACAAATGGAGAGATATACCATGTTCTTGGATTGGAAAATCAACATTTTGAAAATGACTGTACTATCCAAAGCAATCTACAGATTCAAGGCAATCACAATCAAACTACCAATGGAATTTTTCACACAACTAGAACAAAAAATTTCACAGTTTGTATGGAAACACAAAAGACCCCAAATAGCCAAAGCAATCTTGAGAAAGAAAAACGGAGCTGGAAGAATCAGGCTCCCTGACTTCAGACAATACTACAAAGCTACAGTAATCAAGACAGTATGGTACTGGCACAAAAACAGAAATATAGATCAATGGAACAGGGCAGAAAGCCCAGAGATAAACCCACGCACATATCATCACCTTAGCTTTGATAAAGGAGGCAAGAACATACAATGGAGAAAAGACAGCCTCTTCAATAAGTGGTGCTGGGAAAACTGGACAGCTACATGTAAAAGAATGAAATTAGAACATTTCCTAACACCATACATAAAAATAAACTCAAAATGGATTAAAGACCAAAATGTAAGGCCAGATACTATAAAACTCTTAGAGGAAAACATAGGAAGAGCACTCTTTGACATAAATCACAGCAAGATCCTTTTTGACCCACCTCCTAGAGAAATGGAAATAAAACCAAAAATAAACAAGTGGTACCTAATGAAACTTCAAAGCTTTTACACAACAAAGGAAAGCATAAACAAGATGAAATGACAACCCTCAGAATGGGAGAAAATATTTGCCAACGGAGCAACTGACAAAGGATTAATCTCCAAAATTTATAAGCAGCTAATGCAGCTCAATATAAAAAAAAACAAACAAATAATCCAATCCAAAAATGGACAGAAGACCTAAATAGACATTTCTCCCAAGAAGACATACAGATTGCCAACAAACACATGAAAGGATGCTCAACATCACTGATTATTAGAGAAATGCAAATCAAAACTACTTTGAGTCATCACCTCACACCAATCAGAATGGCCATCATCAAAATATCTACAAACAATAAAAGATGGAGAGGGTTTGGAAAAAAAGGAACTGTCTTGCACTGCTAGTGGGAATGTAAATTGATACAGCCACTATGGAGAACAGTATGGAGCTTCCTTAAAAACCTAAAAATAGAACTACCACATGACCCAGCAATCCCACTACTTGGCATATACCTGTGAAAACCATAATTCAAAAAGAGTCATGTACCACAATGTTCATTGCTGCTCGATTTACAATAGCCAGGACAGGGAAGCAACCTAAGCATCCATTGAGAGATGAATAGATAAAGAAGATATGGCACATATCTACAATGGAAAATAACTCAGTCATAAAGAGAAACAGAACTGAGTTTTTTGTAGTGAGGTGGATGGACCCAGAGTCTTTCATACAGAGTGAAGTAAGTCAGAAAAAGAAAAACAAATACCGTATGCTAACACATATATATGAAATCTAAAAAAAAAAAAAAATGGTTCTGATGAATCTAAAGGCAGGAGGACAGGAGTAAAGACGCAGATGTAGAGAATGGACTTGAGGATACAGGGAGGGGGAAGGGTAAGCTGGGACAACGTGAGAGAGTAGCATTGACATATATGCACTACCAAATATAAAATAGATAGCTAGTGGGAAGCAGCTACATAGCACAGGGAGATCAACTCAGTGCTTTGTGTCCACCTAGAGTGGTGGTTTAGGGAGGGTGGGTGGGAGACGCAAGAAGGAGGGGATATGGAGATATATGTATACATATAGCTGATTCACTTCTCTATACAGCAGAAACTAACACAATATTGTAAAGCAATTATACCACAATAAGTTTGCTAAAAAAAAAAAACAATTTCCCATGCATTCCCAGCCTCCACACATCTACAGCTTCCCCTATTGTCAAAATCTCCCACCAGGGACTTCTCTGGTGGTGCCATGATTAAGAATCCACCTGCCAATGCAGAGGACACTGGTTAGAGCCCTGGTTTAGGAAAATCCCACATGTCGCAGAGAAACTACCCTGTGAGCCACAGCTACTGAGCCCAAGTGCGACAACTACTGAAGCCCACATGCCTAGAGCCTGTGCTTTGCAACAAAGACAAGCCACCGCAATGAGAAGCCTGTGCACCACAACAAAGAGTAGCCCCCTCTCGCCGCAACTACAGAAAGCCCATGCACAGCAATGAAGACACAACACAGCCAGGAATAAATTAATTCATTAATTCATTCATTAATTAAATGTTCAAAGAGTGATACTTAAAAAAAAAATATCCCAACAGAATGGTACATTAGTTAAAGTTAATGAAACTACACTGACATGCCATTACCCTCTGAAGTTCAGAGTTTACATTTAGGATTTGCTATTGGTAGTGTACATTCTATAGGGTTGAATAAATTTATAATTACAGTTGATCCTTGAACAGCTAGGAGGTTAGGAGCATCAACCCCTATCACCAGCCCACACACTGCACAGTCAATAATCTGAGTATGACTTTAGAGTCAGTCTTTCTATTCACAGTCTTGGGTTCAACCAACCTCAGATCATGGAGTACTGTAGTACATATTTATTGAAAAAAATCCGTGTATAAGTGGATCCGTTCAGTTCAAACCAGTGTTGTTCAAGGGTCAGCTGTACATGTATTCACAATTATAGTGTTATACAGAGTAGTTTTACTGTCCTAAAAATTCTCTGTTCTTTGCCTGTTTATTCCTCTCTCCCCCTAATCCCTGGCAAACACTGATCTTTTTCATTTTCTCCATAGTTTCATTTTTTCCAGGATGTCATATAGTTGAAATCATACAGGATGTAGCATTTCCAAATTGGTTTCTTTCAGTTAGTAATATGCATTTAGTGTTCCTCCATGTGTTTTCATCTGATTGCTCATTCATTTTAGTGCTGAATAATATTTCATCATGTAGATATACCACAGTTTATCCAATCACCTACTGAAGGACATCTTGTTTGCTCCCAAGTTTCAGCATTATGAAAAAACTGCTATAAACATCTATGTGCAGGTTTTGTGTGGAAATAAGTTTTTGACTCCTTCAGGTAAATACCAAGGAGCATGATTTCTAGATCATATGTTAAGAATATGTTTACTCTGGTAAGAAACTGCCATACTGTCTTCCAAAGTGGCTGTACCATTTTGCATTCCCTCAAGGAATGATTGAGAGCTCCTGTTGTTCTATATCTTCACCAGCATTTGGTATTCTCAATGTTCTGGATTTTGGCCATCCTAATAAATGTCTAGTGGTGTCCCATTGTTGTTTTAATTTGCATTTCCCTGATGACATGTGATGTGGAGCATCTTTTCATATGGTTATTTGCCATCTCTATGTTTTCTTTGGCGAATTGTCTAAGTTCTTTGGCCCATTTTTTAGTTAAGTTTTTTATTGCCTTATTGTTAAGTTATGAGTGTTTTGTGCATTTTGGATGCAGACCTTTCTCAGATGTGTCTTTTGATAATATTTTCTCCCAGTCTGAGGCTTGTCTTCTCATTCTCCACAGACGATTATGTCACCTGCAAGCACAGATAATTTATGTCTTCCTTCTCAATCTATATACATTTTATTTCCTTTATTTGTCTTATTGCATTAGCTATAACTTCCAGTATAATGTTGAAAAGGAGTTCTGGGAGGGGCCATTCTTGCCTTGTATCTGATCTTAGTGGGAAAGCTTTATATGTTTTTGTTTGTTTGTTTGTTTGTTTTGGTACGGCGGGCCTCTCACTGTTTTGGCCTCTCCCGTTGCGGAGCACAGCCTCTGGACGAGCAGGCTCAGCGGCCATGGCTCAAGGGCCCAGCCGCTCCGCGGCATGTGGGATCTTCCCAGACTAAGGCACGAACCCGCGTCCCCTGCATCAGCAGGCGGACTCAACCACTGGGCCATCAGGGAAGCCCAGGAAAGCTTTATATGTACAGAAGTTTTCATAGTATTGCTTTACTATCTTTTTAATGTCCATAAGGTCTGTAGTGATATTCCCTTTCATTTCTGATATTAGTAATTTGTGTCCTCTCTCTTTTTTCTAGTTAGCATGGCTAGAGGCTTATTAATTTTATTGATCTTTTCGAGGAGACAGCTTTTGTTTTTATTTATTTTTCTCCATTAATTTCCTGTTTTCAATTTCATTGATTACTACTCTACTTATTTCTTTTCTTCTGCTTACTTTGGATTTAATTTGCTCTTCTCTTTCTAGTTTCTTAAAGTAGAAACTTAGATTATTGACTTTAGAGCTTTCTTATTCTCTAATACATGTATGTACCATATTTGTTACTCTTTTCCATTTTTGGCCCTTATTAATTACCCTTATTTTTGTCTTCCATATTTTTTCCCCTTTTTGTGCTTTTTAAAATTTAAATTTATTTTTAAAAAATTTTTGCTGGATACTACCACAGTTGATCCATGCCTTTTGTGCTTTTAATTGATCATTTTATATGATTCAATTTTCTCTCCTTTCTTAGTATATTAGTTATACTTCTTTTTCACCTTCTTAAGACAATAGTTTCTCTAAAGTTTGCAATGCACATTTACAACTAATCCAAGTCTATTTTCAAATACACTATTTTGTGGGTAGTGCAAGTACCTTATAATAACAAAATAATTGCAATTCCTCCCTCCTGTCTCTTGTATCATTGCTGTCATTCATTCACATATATAAAATATATACATTATGTGTGCATAAGAATATATACATCTAAGATTATGTATACATAAGAATACATAATCAAATATATTGTTGGTATTATTTTGAAGAAACTCTTGTTAAATCAATTAAGAGCAAGAAAAATAAAAGCTTTTATTTTACTTTATTTTTCCTTTTTTCATATAGATACAAGTTTCTCTCCTATAATATTTTCCTTCTCTTAAAAGAATTTATTTTAATACTTCTTTCAAGGCAGGATTACTGGCAATACATTCCTTCAATTTTTGTCTGAGAAAGTCATTATTTCTCCTCTTTAGAAGGATAATTTTACAGAGTACAAAAGATTGTTTTGTTTTGTTTTTCAACACTTTAAATATTTCACTCCATTTTCTTCTTGCTTGCCTAGTTTCTGAGGAGGAGTCAGATGTAGTTATAATCTTTGCTCCTCTATAGTAAGGTTGTTTTTTCCCCCCATCCCTAGCTTCTTTCAGGATTTTTCTTATCTTTAACTTACCATAATTTGAATATGATATGCCAAGATATAATGGTTGTGTTTTTGTTTGTTTTTGGTGGTTGTTTTGTTTTGTTTTGTGTTTTGCCATTTATAGTACTTGATGCTTGGTGTTCTCTGAGTTTCCCGGATCTATAGTGTGGTGTCTGACATTAATTGGGGGAAATTCTCAGTCACTATTATTTCAAATATTTCTTCTGTTCCTTTCTTTCTTTCTTTTCCTTCTGATATCCCCATTATGTGCATGTTATACCTTTAGTAGTTGTTCCACAGTTCTTGGATTTTCCATTTTCATTTTTTGAGTTTTTTTATCCTCTTTGCTTTTCAGTGTGGGAGGTTTCTATTGAGATGTCCTGAAGAACAGAGATTCTTTCCTCAGCCATATCCACTCTACTAATAAACCCATTAGAAGCATTCTTCATTTTTTTTTACTGTGCTTTTGATGTCTAGCGTTTCTTTTAGTTTCTCTCTTAGAATTCTCATCTCCCTGCCTACATCACCCACCTGTTTTGGCATGTTGTTTACTTTATCCATTAGAGGCCTTAGCTTGTAAATCATAGCTGTCTTAAGTTCCCAATCTGATAATTCCAATATCTCTGCCATAGCTGAATCTGGTTCTGATGGTTGCTTTCTCTTCAAACTGTATTTTCTTGTAGTATGTCTTGCAATTTTTTCCTTTATATCTGAACTTGATATATTGGGTAAAATAAATTGCTGTAAATAAGCCATAATTGGTGATGGTAAGATGTTGAGGGAGGGAACACATTCTAAAGTCTAATGATTAGGTCTCAATATTGTAGTGGGCCAGTGCCCTTGACCTGTGAACTTCACACATGCTTCTCAGTTTCTCCTCCCTCTTAGGTGGAACAGGATGACTAGAATGTACCAAAGTTTGGCATTTCCCTTTCCCCCATGTGGAAGGTTAGCATTGGCTGCAGTTGGGTATTTTCTTCCCCCAGTTCAGTTAGGCTCTGATAAAACCCCAGCAGGTTAGGCTCTGGTTAAATAGTTTCTACTAAAGGCAGACCATGTTAAGAAGAACAGATTGCTCTGAAATCTTTCAAAATGGTTCCTTTTCCCCTGCCAGAGCAAAAGAAGATTTTTCTTTGATATTTTCTGTGAGAACCTGATAGAACTCTGAAGGTACAACTCACAAAAGTGTGTGGCTCTCCTGATGACTAAGTCTCCCTGGCGTTGTGTCTCAGACTTGTCTACACTGAGCCTCTAGTAATTCATCAACCACAGTTCAGGTTTCCCTACCCTGGCCCTGGTTCCTGCAAAGATTTCTACTGAAGTCTCTGCTGTATTTACCTGTTGGTGTCTCCAATTTGGGGACAATATTTTGTCCTGTGACCTCATTTTTCTAAGAAAAGTTATGAAGTTTTCATTTTGTTTAGTTTTTTACTTATTGCTCAGATTATCTTTTTAAAAATGATTTTAATTGAAAAGCAAAAATATTTATAACAATTCCAAGGATCACTACCTTTCAAAGTAGCAAGGTTTGAACGTTCTTGGCAACAACTTAAGTGGAGTTATCATTTTAAAAGTTGAATGAGTTAATCATACACTGTTATAAGTAATTATAAATTCTCTAGATGTGTGTTTGTTTAGTCTCTATTTTCCATATTAGACTGTAAGCACCTTAAAAGGTGCCAGAACTTCTTGATATAGTCAGTCAGCACAAAGCAAATATGACAGAAAATGTTTTAAAAAATTCTTCTTTCAGCTTCAACTTCTGGAGAGCATGGAGTAATTCATGGAAGACCAACTTATGCTCCATAACGCCAAAAACACCAGATAAATGTGTACATTTGAAAATATCAGAGATCTGCAGAAACATCCAGAGGAGAAAAAACCTTTCAGAGGCGAGCTAGTGATCTCTACTCTCCCTGGAGCATTTGCTGATCTTAGAATACACTATATGCTAGAAACCTGAGTTTGTCCCGAGAAAGGTCCTACTGAGGGATAGAGAATCAGGGCAGCTCTAGGGAGTTGCAAATAACAGCAATACCAAAACTGGAGAACTAAAGGACATGAAACATAGAGTCTGTCTCCTCCTGAAGATGTTGGTCAAGTTTTGCAATTATATATTCAGGAGAACAGAAATATAAGTGAAACACCTCTCAAAGACAGAATAAAAAATTCCTATTATCTCTCATGGTTAATAAGAAATAGATATTCCAGGCTTTGCCAGTTAACCCTTCTAAAAATTCAAGGAAGAACTAATACTAATTTTACACAAAATCCTTCAGATAATGGAAACAGAGAGATCATTTCTGAGCAATTTTTTAAAGTCAGAATAATCTTTATACCAAACATAGCAAGAGAATCACATCAAACAAAAATTACAGGCCAATCTCTTTTATAAATATTAATATAAAAGTCCTAAAGAAAATATTAGCAGATCGAGCTCAGTGATATAAAAAAAGTATATTTTCTATCCAAATGTCTTCAATAGGAGAATGGATAAGTTGAGGCATGTTCACACATTGAGAATACTATACAGCTGTGAGCATAAAAGTACTAGAACCACACTTACATAACAAATAAAATGTTGAATTAAGAAAAAGTCAATCACAAAAGAGTGTCCATTTATGTAATGTTCATGAGCAATACTAATCTAATGATAGAGGTCAGGATATGACTAACCTGTGGGAAGGTAGTGACTACATGGCGGTATGGGCGTTTCTTATGGGATGTAGGTGACATTCTGTTTCTTGACCTGAGAATTACATTTATGGTGTGTTCACATTTAAACCAGCTGTAGGGAATTCTCTGGCAGTCCAGTGGTTAAGACTCCACGCTTCCACTGCAAGGGACATGGGTTTGATCCCTGGTCAGGAAACTAAGATCCCACAAGCTGCGTGGCTTGGTCAAAAAATAAATAAAATAAAAGTCATGCAGCCTTAATAAATAAATAAATAAATAAATAAATAAATAAATAAATAAATAAATAAACCAGCTCTAGACTTAGGCTTTATAAGTTGTTCTGTATGTATATTATACTTCAATAAATAATTTGATTTTCTTTCTAATTCTCTTTTTACCCAGCTTCTTCTACTGCTTGTAAATACCCAATATATATATTTTTTCCTTTTAGGTTCATTTTGAAACTTCTTTTCTAAAATTCGGCATTAAAGATACTCAGATTCATTCTCTGCACCCCACTGATGTAGGTATGAATTTGGCTCTGCCATCACTATTTAGCCATTTTAAACTTATTCCCCAAGGTCTGTTCTCTTATCTCCTTCCGACTCCCTCAGAAAATTGTTTGTGACTTTGGACTCTAGACAGTTGCACAACCCCTTTATTGTCAGCTCTGGAATGAAGCTTTATGCATCACTGGCTCTGGGCATGCATTGTGAGGTGGCATTAATATTCTCTGTGTTGTTTAGTCTATATCTCATTGGCTAGCTGCCTAGAATGACTAAGGAAACTGCCTGAAAATTTACCTCTTCCTCCTCAAAAGAAAAAAAAAAAAAAGAAAGAAAGAAAGAAAAGGCAAACTCGGAATGACTTTTACAGGAGGGAAACGTAATAAATGATTTTTAAAATAAACTGAAAGGAGAAAAAGGAGTTCTCATACTAGTAGGGTCCTGACTGCACCAAAGAAAAGTATTTCATTCAGACACAGCTGTAGTCAGGCCAAATTGTCACCATGCTCTGGAGATTTACAAGTTGATAGATGATATTCACAGGCAAAGCTTGCATCACTTCAAATCTTAATGCAAAGTTAATTGCATACCTGGGTTATGTTCTACAGCATCTCAAACAATATTGATACTAATGATATTACTTAAAACGGCTCTCTGGAAATTCATGAATACACCTCTAATTAAGCAGAGTTTTGTAAAGACTACTTTGATCCTACTATACACTGCAAAATAGTTCACTGTAAATTAAGTTTAAGCCGTGTGTGTGTGTGTGTGTGTGTGTGTGTGCCCATGTATGTCTGCCCATGTGTGCAAACTCAATTATTAAATGTCAAGGGGAAGGATTAAAATGTATAATTTTTCCCAATAAATTGTTTTTAATAATTCTAGCAACTGAGAAGCAAGGATTCCCTTTTAAGCTGAAGTCCTATATAATTTTCAGTGCCCTAAATTTTCTTCTTTTAAGAGGTGAAGATGTGGGAACATATGTGTATGTATAATTGATTCACTTTGTTATAAAGCAGAGACTGACACCATTGTAAAGCAATTATACTCCAATAAAGA
>RJWK010018887.1:0-32889 GCA_004363435.1 Platanista minor
GATTCCTTTTTTGTTTATTTTTTGTTTGAACAACTCCAGTCTGTATTAGAAACAAGTTTGTCTTTCATTTTTATTACAGTTTATTATTCATTAAAATACTGATCTTCTGGTTTCTGTCTTTCAGTATATATATATATATATATATTTTTTTTTTTGGCGGTACGCGGGCCTCTCACTGCTGTGGCCTCTCCCATTGCGGAGCGCAGGCTCCGGACGCGCAGGCTCGGCGGCCACGGCTCACGGGCCCAGCCGCTCCGCGGCACGTGGGATCCTCCCGGACCGGGGCACGAACCTGCGTCCCCCGCATTGGCAGGCGGACTCCCAACCACTGCGCCACCAGGGAAGCCCAGTATATATTTTTTAAAACATTCACTTATTGAAAGCACCTGGAATTTCTTTTGGTGCAAGATGTGAAAGGCTAAAACTTGCTTTTTCCCTAATAGTTACTAATTGTCCCAGCACCCTTTATTATAGAATCCAGTATCTCCCCGTGTATGTGAATGCCACTTGTAGCATGTAATCCATATATTCTACTGGGGTCTGTTCTTGAATCACTGTATTTTAATTACTGGGATCAGTAATTGTAAACTGACCAGTATGTGTCTAGTAGCTGCTAATCCCTTTAGGAGGGAGAGACTCTTACCTCTGAGAAAGAAAACCTTTCTGATTCTTAAAAGATGACTTAGTCACACATTCTTCCATCTCTGCAATTTTTCCCTCTGTTGGGACGTAAGGATGGGAAAAACAGGCCTTCACGGTGAGGAAGAAGGAATCCAGAATTCAGAATGTGGCCAGTAACAAAAGCTCGTGTGAAAACTTAAGATCCCCCAGTCTCAGAGGGTAGGGGTGGTCACAGAAGAGACTGAAGATCAGACTCAAGGATTCTGACACTTTGAGAAGTCAGCCTGATTCTGGGACCCTGATAAGAAATTAAAAACTAAGAGTTTGGGGAGATGAGAGAAGTTTTGTTCTCAAGTTTTAGAAAAAAATAAAGTTTTTAAAGGATCAAAGAACAACCTCTCAGTAAGTCAATAACTTCCTTGTACCTATATGCTCGAAATGCATCTTTTTAAATGCAGGAACTATAATATGGTCAGCTACTGCAATAACAAATTCTACTTCTGTGGAAAAAAGTACAGATGAGTGGAAATTGTGCTCTCTCATCTCACCATGCTTCTGAGCGACCTGAGTGTTCATATCATGAACCCTCAGCTGGAGCAGTTCAGACTTTGGGGGGAGGTGAATTGTAATTTTAGATAAAGTTAGAGGAGAAAATAAATTATCTGGAGTGATTGGAAAACTAAAACTGGAAAGTAAGAGGCCATATCATATCAGGATGAAGGGTACAGAAACATCAAGTTTTACGTGCACCAGATTAGCCAGCTTAGAGATGATGAAGGCCAGTGGGTGTTGGGTCGCTGTGATGCTGACTCGGCTCTGTCCCATTGCTAGTTTGTTCTTACTGCTCTCTTTGTGCATATAGCTTTGTAAGCTGCCCCAAATCCTTTCTGGAATTGGACAGTGCCAGAATAAATAAAAATATCTATTCTTAAGTGCTTTCTGATGTGTTGTGAAATTGAGTTTTAACTAACAGTCAAGTTAATAAAAAATCAAAGGATTACTTTTGTTTTAAGCTCTCATTACTTAAAAGACACTAGCTCCTTTTTCAGTGCTTTTTAGCACAGTGCCTCATGTTGGTAGTCTGTTAGGTGTCCTTCTACAGCGGCATATATTGATACCTCCTCATGCAGTCATATATGCTCAGTTATATATGTGTGTATATATATATATATATATATACATATATATATATATATATGTAGAGGGTTTTCTGCAGGTGATTATTTGCTTTATGGAATAGGATCATATTTTAAATACATTCTGTTTTTGTTCTCTGAGGATCCCTGGCAATCTTGCCAAATCATTTTTTTAAGTCATTCTTTTGATGGCTGCATGATATTTTAAGGTGTGAATAGATCACAATTTATTTAGTGATTCCCTACTCATTAACCTGGGGTTGTTTCCAGTTTTTATTTTACCTAAATAAAGGAAATGGAAATAATCATCAATTATTTGTATATTTATTTATATAAATAAATATATTATATTATTGATATTATATATTTGTATATTTAGTCTTAGGTATTGGTATATTTATTTTGTATATTTATTCTTAGGTAGCGGTGCTTTTACTTTATAGGGGACATATTCCCAGGAGTGCTGAGTTAGAGTACGTGATTTATATTAGGCGCTACTAGATACTGCCAAACAGTTTTCGAGGCGTTTGCAGTGTCTCATGATACCATCGACAACCCCCGTGAGGCCGTCCACATTCCAACAGTGAGTGGTATCCTGCTTTTACATTTTCACTCAGTGACCATTTGTATGCAAACAACGGGTTTCCCTTTTCTGGAAAATGTATTCTTAACCTTGACCGAGTGGCAACTCATTCTACGAAGATGAAATTTTTCTGTAGAGGTTATGGCAGGAGATTGAGAACATGTGAATCAACCTTCTTCTCATAAACACACAGATACGCACAAAGGTCTTAATTTAGTTTGGATACTAAAAGCAGGGCAGGGAAGCCGTTGGGGAGATTCTGTGTTAACATCGGCGGAGTCTGAACAGGCTCAAGTATGGGACAGCTGTCCATTGGAAGGCCCCGTCTATCAATAACCAGGCCTAGTTCACAAGGCAAACATCCTCTACGCCCCTCCCACACAGGAACACACTCACTCGGATATTACCTAGATAAAACCTCAGTAACATCATTCCCTCTTCCACGGATCAGCTCCTTATGTGCTGGCTGGGCTGGCAGAGTCCTGACAGAGGAAGATGTGCAAAGCCCTTGGAGGAAAGACTGGCTGCAGTCTGAGCCCCAGAGTGCTTTCCTTTGCGCCTCCTTCAACCCCCCACGTGGCTGGGTGGGCCACCATAGGTGGGGTTCTGGGTTGCTGGGGAGGTGGGCTTTGAGCGGGGTCCAGAGAAGGTCTTCCACAAAGGCCTGCTCCTCTTGTGGAAGTCACCTTTCTTCCCATCCCCAAATCTCTCTGGGTCCCCCAAGCTTGGCTGAGGCCCGGAGTGTGGTGAAAGGGGAGAGACAGGAGTCACACCCTCCCTTTGGCCCTGCCTGGCCCTTCCCGGCCAGCAGGTGTAGCCAAGCTGCCAGCTTTCGGCCCACAGGATGCTGAGGGGATGCAGGGGCTGAGGGAGGGTCTTCCGCCTCCCGCCAACACTTCCAATCTTGCCCTCTTCACATTTACCCAACCACAGAGACCTCCACAAATCTGCTGTGAGAGGCTGCAAACCCTTCTGTCAGCGGGAGCACAGCTTTTTTGTGAGAAAGCAATTCATGCCTTTGCCTGTGTTCCCATCAGCTGGGTATTTACCTGGTGACTTGTTTCCCATCTGTCCAGGCCTGGTTTGAGGGTGGGGCGAGGGAGGTCTCCCAAGGGCACTCACTCTGGGCATCACCCAAGTGCCAGCCCTGTGTCTGTGTCCCCGAAGATGATGTAAGCCCAGGATTCGTGCGAAGGATACATTAGGTGCTCAATTAGCATCTAATACGTTGAGCTTGTGTTCTCCAGGGGGTTTGTCGACTGTACTTGGCAGAGTAAACATTCAGAAAGTGGAGAAGTTGAGTCCTCACCGCCTTGGGATGCCCAGAAAGGTTAAGTGGGGTATCCAGGAGGAGAGGTGCTGATGGGGCGGAGAGGGAGGGTGGTGCTCCTGGCCCACTGCCATCGGAGCAGCCCGCCTGTGGGCACCCGAGGCCTCCTAGGTGAGCCTTCTTGCTTGTTTTTTTTTTTTTTTTAGCATCTTTATTGGAGTATGATTGCTTTACAGTGGTGTGTTAGTTTCTGCTTTATAACAAAGTGAATCAGTTATACATATACATATGTTCCCATATCTCCTCCCTCTTGTGTCTCTCTCCCACCCTCCCTATCCCATCCCTCTAGGTGGTCACAAAATACTGAGCTGATCTCCCCGTGCTATGTGGCTGCTTCCCACTAGCTATCTATTTCACGTTTGGTAGCGTATATATGCCCATGCCACTCTCTCACTTTGTCACAGCTTATCTTTCCCCCTCCCCATGTTCTCAAGTCCGTGCTCTAGTAGGTCTGTGTCTTTATTCCCGTTTTACCCCTAGGTTCTTCACGATATTTTTTTTCTTAGATTCCATATATATGTGTTAGCATACGGTATTTGTTTTTCTCTTTCCAACTTATACCCTGAGCAAACCATAATTCAAAAAGAGTCATGTACCAATATGTTCATTGCAGCTCTATTTACAATAGCCAGGACATGGAAGCAACCTAAGTGTCCATCATTGGATGAGTGGATAAAGAAGATGTGGCACATATATACAATGGAATATTAGCCATAAAAAGAAACGAAATTGAGTTATTTGTAGTGAGGTGGATGGACCTAGAGACTGTCATACAGAGTGAAGTAAGTCAGAAAGAGGAAAACAAATATCATACATTAACACATATATGTGGAATCTAGAAAAATGGTACAGATGATCTTATTTGCAAAGCAGAAATAGAGACACAGATGTAGAGAACAAACGTATGGATACCAGGGAGGAAGGGGGGTGGTGGGATGAACTGGGAGATTGGGATTGATTTATATACACTATTGATACTATGTATAAAATAGCCAACTAATGAGAACGTACTGTATAGCACAGGGCGCTCTGCTCAATGCTCTGTGGTGACCTAAATGGGAAGGAAATCCAAAAAAGAGGAGATATATGTATACGTATAGCTGATTCACTTTGCCGGACAGCAGAAACTAACACAACATTGTAAAGCAACACTACTCCAATAAGAATTAATTTAAAAAAATAATATATGAACAGAGAGGTAGGCAGTTTCCATTCAAATTTAGAAGCAGAAGTTAAGCTCTAAAGATGAGGACTCGCGTGTAAAATGCTGTCCATTAATGGAAAAAAACACGATCCCGGAGAACCAATGATACTGTGCAGGAACAGGAGTGCCTTCTTCAGCACTTCTGCTTTCGGCTTGATAAGAATCACACGTGTCACAGGTATTTCTGTGAATCTCAAACTGATCCAGTGCTGGGGACTATGGTTTCCTTCTGTTGGAGTTGATGCACCGAGCTTTGTAGCAGGAGGACACCAGGAGCCAGTGACTCACTGCCACTGAGGAGTATCCGTGACGCATCTGAGGAGGTTTCCCAAGAAGTGACAGAGAAAATCTCTTTTGTTCTCCACACCTGGAAAGGCCTCTGAAGACAGGGCTCTTTCTCTCTTTCCCTTTGACTGGGTGGTAGATTCGGATCAGCTTTGTAGCCCACACGGGGCCGGGGATGACTTTCTGAAAACAAGTTGCTCACTTCCTCTAGGTAGAGAGTGAGCGGCTGGGGTGAGGGGGTGGGGCTGAGTAAGGATGAAAAGGAGGGGGATGTGGGAGCCCCCTTCTTCCTTTGAACTTGGCCCCGCTGGGGCTGGGCGGGCGCCACACCTGCGAGCTGGGGCCCAGAATCCTCCACCCTTGCTTCCCACTAAGAGGAAGGGAGGGGAGGAAACAAGCACTGCCCCAGACCCTCCTATCTGTGGTCATTCAAGGCCAACAGCAAGACTAAGGAGGAGATACTACTGGAGCCCCCATTTCAAAGGAAAGAACAGGCTCACAGAGGTCAAGTAGCTCCCCCAAGGTTGTACAGCTGGTAGAGTTAGGTCCTGTTGTCCAGCCGTATCAGTGTGCATCACAGTGATTTCCATTGTACAGATTTTTAAAAATCATGATTTATGAACAAATCCCTCACTGATGGATATTTAAACTGACTCCAATTTTTTAAGATTACAATCACCAGAGCCTCTTTTAAAAGAAGTTGTTTCTGTTTTCTAAACCTCCGTATTTTTCCCCAATTATAAAAGTAATAGGTGATTATTGTAAAAATTCACAGACCACAGAAATGTCCCATGCAGAAATGGAAATTCCCCAGAGGAAGTGTCATCAACAGTTTGGAGCATATCCTTCCAGACCTTTTTCTATTCATATAGGAGCAGATATGTCCAGAGGTCTTGATTAGAGGAAAAAATCAAGCAATAAGAT
Source organism: Platanista minor (assembly GCA_004363435.1). Lineage (NCBI taxonomy): Eukaryota > Metazoa > Chordata > Mammalia > Artiodactyla > Platanistidae > Platanista > Platanista minor. The sequence goes on from RJWK010018887.1 coordinate 6,084, forward strand.
TCAGTATTCTATGTTATATATCATATATTACATTTTATAAGATTTCAATTTTCTGTTTAAAAAGTACAGGCAGGAAAAATCTGGAAGAACAAGAAACTTTCAAATACCAATTTTACACATTTCTGAAATGTTCTGTACTTGGATTTTTAAAATATCTCTTTATAGAAGTAGAATGTATATCGATTTCCATAGCTATATGTGAAAGTTGACATCTCATGACTGTACAGCTCGTTTGACTTTTCACAAATTGAACACACCCCTATGACCAGCTCCCACATGGAGAAACAGAACATGCCCACCCCAAACCTCCTGCTGCCTTCTCATGTTCATCCCTGCCAAGGGTACCCATATCCTGACTTCTTTTTTTTGCGGTACACGGGCCTCTCACTGTTGCGGCCTCTCCCGTCGTGGAGCACAGGCTCCGGAAGGCTCAGCGGCCATGGCTCACGGGCCCCACTGCTCCACGGCATGTGGGGTCTTCCCGGACCGGGGCACGAACCGGCGTCCCCTGCATCGGCAGGTGGACTCTCAACCACTGCGCCACCAGGGAAGCCCCCTGACTTCTAACTTATAGATATTTGCCTGTTTTTACCTGTGCTTGAATTTTAACAGTGACAACGTATTACATTTACAATGAGAATAATCAATACAGATGTTATAATAGATGCAGATGTAGTGGTCATCATTTGATGCCAGCATATAGGCTTCTAGCTCATTCCTTCACAGCTCGTGGAGTCCCTTGCGCCACAATTGACCTAACTGGCTCCTTTTGAGGGACATTTGGATTGGTTCCAATTTTTGGCTAATAAGCAACACTCCAAGGAACAATTTGATGCATATTTCTTTGCACACATCACTTTGAGATGTGTTTCTTTAAGATACGTGCCGAAGAGTGAAATTGCTAGTCAAAAGATAGCTAAATTAAGAAAAAAATTTTTTGATATTTTGCCATAATGGCCTTCCAGAAAGTAGCAAACGCTCAGTTCTTTCTTCAAAACAAAAGTCAGGTGTTGAGTGCAGACCTCCTCACCGCAGCCCCCGCCGCTGGCAGCCAAGCCTGTGCCACCTCCCCGGGCAGACGGAGCCCAGGCTGCCCCAGCAGGTGCCTGTTGCACAGAAAACAGAAAGGCATCCCCAACCTGAACCCCAAACCTCACCCCATGCAAACGCACAAACAACTAAACACAATCACAAAGACAGCAGCAGGGAGATGCAGCTAAATAGCAGAGCCCGTAGTGGGGTGGGGGGCCTTGAGATCTGTTCTTACTTCCTCTGCTGACAGGGTGTGAGCCTTCAGGGAGGGTAGGCTGCATGTCTGGGCCTTAGTCTCTCATTAAATAGGGTGCCTCGGAGCAAAGTGAACCCCGGAGGAGTCTGGTCCAGGCTAACCCAGCCCTTTCCCATGACCTGTCAGCCTTGAGAGGCAACCTGTTCTGTTGTCCTTACAGCTGATGGGCAGAGAGAGTCAGTTTCTCTTGAGCACCTCCTGCATCTATGCCTTTCTAACTCCCACCCACCACTGCTAGTCCTGCTGCACCCCCGACTCCACAGGGAGCCTCTCAGATGCTGGGAGACGGTCACATTGGCCCTTTGTCACATTCTGCGGCTGCCAGAGGCCTCTGAAGATGGCCTGGTTTGCCACTGCTCTTCTTAAATCCCACCTCCCAGCCCTGGGCTGGCCAGGCAAAGCAGGTGGGACTCTCTCCTCCTTTGACCTGGGCCACGTGCTTCTGTTAATGCAGCCAAAGTTTGAATTCTTCTTTGGCTCAATAGCTCTTAAGTTGCTTAAGCCCAGGCTGGGGAACTAAGATAAGATCCAGGGGCTTTTACAACTCCTTCACCCCAGCTCAGCATTTTCTCCTGGCATCTTTCTTCTCCGACTATTGAAGCTGAGAGACAGTGAAATATTAATGGACATGTGACAGGGACCCTGATGTGTCTCACCTTCTCTTTGGTGCCAGGTCGCCGGCCTCATGGCCAGGAGTCCCTGGGGTTCCATGCTCAGTAGGAGTGAACAGGTGCTAGTGAAGGCAACTTGGGGGTGGGCTGGAGGGGGGCGGCCCCTGGGGCACCTGCTACCTGGCTCTGGGTGCCTTGGGTGCTTCCAACCTGTCCAGGCTTTCTCTCTGCACCTACACAGTGGAGTACAGCATGTTTAGGGGCAAATGAAGAGCTTGATGCAAAATGAAGACATAGTCATTTTAACCTTTTCATCTCTCTCTTTTTTTTTTTTTTTTTTTTGCGGTACGCGGGCCTCCCACTGCTGTGGCCTCTCCCGTTGCGGAGCACAGGCTCCGGACGCGCAGGCTCAGCGGCCATGGCTCACTGGCCCAGCCGCTCCGCGGCATGCGGGATCTTCCCGGACCGGGGCACGAACCCACGTCCCCTGCGTCGGCAGGCAGACTCTCAACCACTGCGCCACCAGGGAAGCCCCTCATCTGTTTTTAAATGAGCACCGACATCTTTGCTGCGTAGATGAGCTTTTGTGTGTTTACATCACAGGAGCCACGTGCATCATTTAGTCAAGACTTTATTTTTACAACTAAGATATTATCATAACAAGAACAGAGAGTAAGAGAAGAAACATACAAGCCATGGGAAGGCAGAAGTGAAAGCTGAAGGACTTCCTGGTGGGAGATCAAGTGGTCTCTTGTCCCCCAAGCCACAAGTTCCAAGCCCCAAAGTAGGTCCTCAGAATCTGAAGTGACAATGCGAGCCAGGTCAGTCCCTCTTGGAAGCCTCATTTCCAGTCTGGGTCTGCTCTCTGGGGCCTTCTGTGAGGAGGGTTGGCCCCAGCCTGGGAAGACCAAAGGGACCCATCCCAGCACCATCCCATGAGGGACCCATCCCAGCACCATCCCATGAGAGACTCGGGTCTCAATGTCACTGCCTTACCTGGGCAAAGCAAGGTGGTGGCTGGATGGCCAACACTGAAATTCCCAGCCCAACCCAGGATGAGTACACGAGCTGGAAGTGGTGCGCTGGGTGACGTTTTGTACTCAATCCTCCAGTGGGCCTTTCAAGTTGCAGAAAGTGCCCTGGGGTTCTGAAGCCTTCTCTCTAAGATTCCCGATGACCATGTAACAAGTTGCTCCCATGCACAAGGCCCACAGAAAGAACTTGCAGTAGTTAAAAGCAGGCAGCTTCAGCAGGTCAGTGACATTTCCATGGTTAAGCGTGTCCTTTCTCTCTCATTTTTCCAGATCTCGCTCATCACCGACCAATGTATTTTTGTAGCAGTACACCAAAAACGTATCTTCTGCTCACTTATAAAACCTGAAAACAACAGCAAGCTGTGAAACCACTTATTATCAGGCAAATGCTATTGTATTTCCTGTAAGAGAGATAAATGGCACATCAGGATGCAGGGCTCCACTCCAAGTAAGTAGTCTAGGGCCACGACTTTTGTGTTGGTATGTTTTTAGGGCCCATCTCAGTCATTAAAAAAAATGGAAATGCTCAAAAAATGCAGCCCTAAGAACTCTAGCTTTGAATAGTGTTACTTCCTGCGGTACCTTCTAAGGTAAGCGATTCACCGATGCACACTAGGGGACCAGAGGAACGTGCCCTGCCGATAGATGATTTTCTAAGGCCAGTTAGAGGCTGGGGAATGTCTGCCCCAAACTGCAACTTGAATTAGTAACAGCTGATCTTTGAGGCCCAGGAACTATTTCATCCACACCTGGATCATGACAGCAAAACCAGAGGTGGTTTTCAAACTTCTTTCTAGCCACAAACCCTTTTGTTCAACGACATCTTACAGGTAAGTGTAATTACAGGCAACGGAGGAAAGCAGAGCTGTTCGGAATGAAAAGGGTGAGGGGGGCTAGGGTCCCATCCGGGGCCACCTCCCAGCCCCTTCCTCGCCTAAGCTGATCCTCAGAACCCCTGGGGTTTGCCATAGCATGAGGTCCTGCAGCCAACTCCTCCCAAACTGGCATCAAATCACTGGGGAACAAGTTAAAACGAAGGGGTGAGTGGGAGGCACAACACAGGCAACTCCTTGAGGAGGAGTCGTTCTCCACAACAGGTCACCACAAGGAAGATTCTGAATAGAACATTCTGGAGGTCTAGAGTTAGACAAATACACTTAAGTTACTGTCTCTTAAGTACGGGGTAGTTTCTAAATCCAGCACGTAAAGTGAAAATTGCACACCATCAAAATTACCATCAAAAATTGCCCATGAAATGCAGCAGGCGTGTTTAAGCAACTATACAGTACAATGTATACAAATATATACAAACACAATGTGTGTAATAATGTAGAGCAGACAGTATAGTGAGCATATATGAAAATTTATCATTTCAGAGTATTTATTTTAAAAATTTTATTTATTTATTTTTTGCAGTACGCGGACCTCTCACTGTTGTGGCCTCTCCCGTTGCGGAGCACAGGCTCCGGAAACGCAGGCTCAGCGGCCATGGCTCACGGGCCCAGCCGCTCCGCGGCATGTGGGATCTTCCCGGACCGGGGCACGAACCCGCGTCCCCTGCATCGGCAGGCGGACTCTCAACCCCTGCGCCACCAGGGAAGCCCCATTTCAGAGTATTTAAAAATACATTTTATGTTGTACACCTGAAACTAATATAATATGGTCTGTCACTTATAATTCAACAAGAAAACATGTTGTTTCTTGGTTGGTGGGCTCATAAAGTTGCCTTTTGTAAGTAACATGAGCTGCTGCCTTGACTCCAAGGATCCAGGGTCTGTGCACTTAGACAGTGCTTCTTCAGTAAGTCCTTACAATAGCCATGTGGTTGGTGCTGTTATTCCATTTTACAGATGAGGAATCAGGGGCTCAGAGAGGTGAAGTGACTTGCCTACGGTCCCAAGGCTGGTGAGTAGCAGACAGGATTCAAACCCAGATCTGCCTCACAATGGAGCCAGAGTTCTTGATCTTCAATCTATGAGAAGGGGCTTTCTTTCTTTTTTTTTCAAACACTCTACATAGGGGGCGTGTAATTAATGAGATAGGTAGATGTGAAACAATCTCTATTTTGAGGCAGAAAAGGCAGTCCAAGGACACTGCCCGTGGCCAAGCAGGGGTCTAGAGCCCTTGAGTCTGGGAGCCTCAGGCAGCTTTGGCCTCTGCCTTGGCTTCTGCTGGAGCTTACCCAGCTCAGTGGGCCTAAGCAGCGAGCCTTGTAGCCCCTGTGTCTATGTGACTCAGCCGGTGGGTTTGCCAACTCCTGGGACCCAGGTGGGGTCAAGCCCAACACATAACGCCAGGAGGGAAGGAATTCCACTGGTGGAGATGCTGGCCTTGGGGTGAACCGACTTGTCCTCGAGTTCGAGGCTGCTCTCTACTGTCCCAAATGCTTTGAGCAAGTCTTGATCTGTAAAAATAACCCTCCCATGTCATGCCGGACCAAACTGAATGAAATAACGGGTGGCAAAATTTGGGGATATCCTACTGGTTCTACCCATGCAGTAGTTGATTGTTTATTCAATATCTTGTAATAACGTATAATGGAAAAGAATCTGAAAAAGAATGTATATAACTAAATCACTGCTGTACACCTGATGCTAACACAACATTGTAAATCAACTATATTTCAATTAAAAGAAAAAAAAAGAGTTCACTATTATTCTCAGGAGAGCTAAGAGCTAAATCTTACCACACTTGACATATACTTAGACGACTAATCAGTATTCTGTTTGCTGAGGTTCTCTCTTTGCCTGAACTCCATGAGCCCATCCATTTACACAGTGTGTGATTTTTTTTGAAGGGGCTCTCGCCGTTGGAGGCTGTGGGCAGCAGCGGGGGCTGAGGAAGCCAGGGCCACACCCAGGGCTGCGGCCCAGGCAATTTTCCAAGGCCCCAACCACTTACTGTTTCAGGAGGTGAAGCCGAGCTCTCCTCTGCAGGCCTGGAAGGAGAGAAAAAGACCGCTGGTTGGCATGGGCTGTGAGCCACTGACCCCGAGCCCCAGAGAGGGAGGAAGGCAATGAGAGGGGCAGCTGACACCTCGGACCACTTCCTTGGTGCCAGGCTCTGCTCCAGACACCTCATGGGTTTTAACTCCCTTACTGCTCATGGCAAACCTAAGAGTTGGTACTCATTTTCTCCGTTTTGCATATGGGGAAGCTGAAGTAGAGAGTGAGTGTGTTACTGAATGACTTGCCCAGAGTCATGTAGCTAGTAAGTGGCAGTCTGCGTGCCCTTAAATGCTCCACCTTGCCTTTCACAGCAGGTCAAGAAGCAGAGATTGTACGGACAGGTGGTCTTAAATCAGAGCATGTGTATTCTGGGGAAGTGCAAGATTTCCCCCTGGGACGAAGGAAGGAAAGATGAGCAGGTCTATTTACATGTTTATCTTCTCCTTTTTATTTTTGAAGCACATTGAATAACATCTATAGACTATTAAATAAACACAGCTAGCATAAATATTAATCATTTAAGAATATAAATATAGTTATAATTATATATTAAATATATACATACATAATATATTAAATAAATAAATACAGCTAATTGAAGTTAGGGTTTATAATTAAAAGATATTTTTTACTGATGAGGTCCTTGATCAAAAAAGTCTACAGACCACTGAACTCTAATGGTTCTTAGAATGGAATAAATGGATCCCTTTTTTGGGGGCGGCAATTGTATGCAAAAATGTGCACGTGGTGCCTTTCTCTGCAGAGAGGGTCCATATTGCCATCATACGTTCAAAGGGGTCTGTGACCTATGAAAGAGCCACTGATCTAGTCCACGTCCTTGTAGGCCACCCCGTCCCATTTTACAGAAGCCCAGAGAGGGTAAGTGACTTGCACAAGGTGGCACAGGTGAGCAGAAGAGTCAGGGCTAGAGTCTGGGGCTCTGGGCTCTTGGCCAGCTGTGTGGGCCTCCCCTGAAGCTCCCAGGGGGGCCCGTAGAAGGAGGTGATCCCACCTCTGAAGTGACCGGGTGCAGCAGTCATCTCTGAGTTTCCCCACAGCCTCACAGAGGGGAGGATTTCTAGCTTCTGGGAACATAACCCAAACCCTACCGCAATCTCTGTGCACTGCTTCCATCCCAACTGCTCATGGGTGTTCCAGATTACTGAGCACATGCCCCGAGCCGGGCGCTTGGGTGGGACTTTACAAAAGCAGCCCCGGGAAGTAGGTAACATGGTTACCCGGTGTGAGGCAACTGAGGCTCAGGGAGGCCAGGGCATATGCCCAAGGTCACTAGATCAGGAAACAGCAGAGTCGGATTCAAATCCAAGTTTGTCTGACTCCAGAGACAGGGTGTTCTCTGATCCCTGAAGCTTGGCCTCAGGCCAAGAATCACTTCTTGGAACTATCATGGGTTCGGGGTTGGAGGGGCAAACTTCCAACAGGCTGCCATCCGCCGCCCTGCTTCCCTAGAGAAGGAAGGACCCTCAGGGACACCTCCAACAGCAAAAGGGGTCGCCATGATGGCCCAGGAGGGCACAACTTACAGTGTAGGTGAATGGCCACGCCCAAGGACACCAGCAGAACAAGGACGACAGCCACTAGTAGGCCGACAATGAGTGGGTCACAGGACGGGCCTGGAAAACACACACATGTTAAATATTTGAGATGTGCAGATGCATACAAAGAGGGAAAAATCAACCAGAAGCCCCACCTCCCGGAGAATACCGCTGTTTACATAGTTCCTTCCAGTCTTTTTTCTAGGCTCTTTAAACACATTGAGATCATTTCATATAGAAAATTTCATGTCCCACGTGCATATATATTTTAAAACTTAATAAACTCAGGAGCTATTTATGTTCAAATGAGATAGAGACAATTTGCATGCCTGGTAATGGGAGTTTTCTTATTTATTTTAAAAACTTTTAATTTCAGAAGAAATACCTGAATATATTTTCACTGTAAAAGATTTAAGTATATGGTTAGAATGCCCCTTGGCAACCCAGCTCCTTCACAGAAGTAACTGCCATTGTTAATTTGCATGTACACATACATAATTTACATAGATACATCCCATACAGCTTTTAAAGATACAGGGGCTTATATAGTACAAATTGTTCTGCAACCAGGTTTTTTTTTTCTTCTTCACTTAAACATGCCAGCACATTCTTTTTTTTTAATGGACATTTTGTTTGTTTCCTGTGTTTTACAAACACCTCTGCAGAAAACATCCAGGTACATTTCCTTCCTTATGCAGGAGCCTGCCAGAGGCAGATACTGTAAACCAGAACTACTAACCATAGACTATATCCATTTTCAATTATAACAGATACTGTGAAATGCCTTCCAAAAAGGCTGCAGTGAATTCCATTCCTAATCACCAGTTGTGCACCCTGCCGACCCTTGACATTATCAAAGTTTTTAGTTTTTGCCAGTCCAGTGGGTGAAAAATATTTCACTTCAATTCACCACTTGTCAATTTCAGCCTATTTTCATATATTGGCCACGTAGGATTTTTCTTCTATCAGTTGCCTATTTGTTCCTTTGCCCATTTTGTATGCTATGTAAACTGCAGAGTTTATATCATCGATGCCCCAAATCCTTCTCTGGCACCCTTCGTGTCCCTATAGCTGGTCCCTATAAGCAGCTGAGGGAGCAGAACCAGGACCCATGGGTGAAAAGGGAAAGGCTGCAGATTTGGGCTCAAGGTTAAAAAAATTAGAAAGAGTTTTCGATGTCAGGGAAAGGGGAGAAGGTTTACTGCAGACCTGTTATGTGCCAAGTATAGTACCAACTACAAACTTCCATCTTGTGAGGAAGGAAGGTATTACCGTCGTTTTTATCTCTCATTTTACACTTCAGAAAAACCAAGATTCAAAGAAGTTCAATTACATGCCCTAGGTCACCTGGATACTAAAAGGCAGGGCCAGGATTTGGCCCCTGCCAGTCCCATCGTGACAGCTTAAGGGCAGGAGAGGTGGCAGAAGGGATGGAGTGGGCTGCTCCGTGGGAGGGAGCCTGCCATCACCAAGGCTGCATGGTGCCACGTGGAGAGGAGGGTTGGGTGAGAGGCCCTTGGAAGTCCTTCCCACCTCTGGTGTGTGAGGGTTTCTGTCTGCCTCCCTCTCATCTCCCCCATGTTCTCCTGACCTGGAGGAACGTCAGAAACATGGTGTGAAGTGAAAGAAACCAGGCATGAAAGACCACATATTCTGTGACTCCATTTGTATGAAATGTTCAGAAGAGGCAAATCTATAGCAACAGAATGTAGATTAGCGGTTGCCAGGGGCTGGGGTGGGAACAGAGATTAGCTATAAACAGGCACAAGGGATCTGACAGTTTGATGGAAATGTTCTAAAACTAGATCGTGGTGATGGTTGTATAACTTGGTAAATTTACTAAAAATCATTGAGTCATGAGCTTAAAATGGGTGAATGTTATGACATGCAAATTATGCCTGGATAAAGTTTTAAGTAAGGGAGGTGGACACAGGCTGCAGGGATAGGAGAGAGGGGTCAGCTATGACCTGAACTAGAGGCCGAGAGACAGCTACACTGGTCCTCAGTGAAACGCGACCACCTACCAGGAAAACTGCCGCTTCTAGTAAAGGTGGTGAGAAGCCTGCTTGGGCAGGGAGCCGGTGGCCAGAGACACACCAGCGACACTCAGCCCCACCTTCTTTGCCTCGCTAGGGTCTTGGGGTTTTCTGAGATCTGTATCTTGTGACAGCAGTTTAGAAATTGTCCCCCAGCACCTCCCCAGCTTGTCTCAAGGGGAGCAGGCCCCCCCCCCATGGCGGCCTGTGGGTTTCTTTCATGATAACAAGCTTTGAGCTCTGTCTAGGTGCCCCGCCAAGCTGAGCGCCTTGTGTATAGTATCGCATTTTATCCTGCCTTGCCTGCAGCCAGGTGAGCATTCCCACTTGACAGGTGAAAGAAATTGAGGTTCAGAGAGGCTGAATCACTTGCCCAAGGTCGCACAGTATAAGCAGCGGTAGACAGGGATTCAGACCTAGGCCTGGCTAACTTACCACTAGGCTACACTTCCCCATGGTCCCCACCCCCAATACAACCTCCACCTACTCCCCTTGATGCCCCTCCCCCCAACTTGGCCACCTTTACACACATCCGGGTTATTCTTAATAACCTACTAATGTTGGAATCACATTTTACCCTGGGATTTTACTGAGGGCTGGTATCAGAAATGATGCAAAAAATCTGAAGACCATTTTTCCATCGTTTATAAAGTGCTACTGAATTCACTATCGTTCAGCGGTCCTTACATGAGAATGAACAGAACGGATTGTTTTCTAGAATTTAGAGCCAGGATGAAGGCTTTGATGCCCGAGTTGTTTCTTTATATCATTGTGGTGGAAGGAGGGGTGTTAGTGGTGCCACGTGACTTGGGGTCTACTCTTTGCTTCACTGGGTTTTTTGGTTCCTCCAGAGCCAGGGCACAGACCCAGGTTTTGCATCCTCATCTTAGTGCCTCTACTGGCTTGGCCGTTTGTGTCCTGTTTTTGGTTATACCCTCTGCCTGAAATCCTTCAGGCAAAGTTGGGGGGCATACTTTATAAAATGAGCTCAGTCTGTCTCCGCCTTTATGTTCCCTAAGACTTTGTCCTTCTGTACATGGGTTCTGATTTGCTTTTTACTGTGAACTCATGTGGCAGCTTCCCTCTCCCATCCCCTGGATCTTGCTAGATGCCTCCCCCCAGACTCTTTCTGATACTTTATATGAATATTTAAGACAAAGCAACACCAGTAGCATGAGGCGGCCCTGGTGTGGCTGCTTGTGGTTTGTCCTATGGGTGAGAGCAGGTGGCACTTTCTGTCACCAGTAACTTTTGGGGGACAGAGGTCAGTGTTTTTCCAGAAACACATCTGGCTGATGGGTTCAAGGCAAGTGTGGGTGTGTGTTGTGTGTGCGTGTGTACTCAGCTACGGTGTCTGGTGCTTGTAGCACAGAGCAGTGAGTTGGTTTACTCATTAGTAAACATATATGAAGCACACACTGTGTGCTACGTCCTCTATTAGGCATCAAAACTGGGGAAGGTTAAAGTGCTGGTCCTTCGTCTTTTTTTAAATTACTTTTTATTGGAGTATAGTTGATTTACAATGTTGTGTTAGTTTCTGCTGTACAGTAAAGTGTATCAATTATAATAGGCATATATCTACTATTTTTTAGATTCTTTTCCCATATAGGTCATTACAGAGTATTGACAAGAGTTCACTATGTTATACAGTAGGTTCTTATTAGTTATCTATTTTATATATAATAGTGCGTATATGTCAGTCCCAAAGTGCTGGTCCTTTGGGTTGAGTTTTTTGTTTGTTAACAGCTCTATTAAGATATAATTTATATATTGTAAAGTTCACCTGTTTAAAGTGTATATAATCTAATGGTTTTTGTTGTATTCATAGCGTTGTGCAACTATGGCCACAATCTAATTTCGAACATTTTAATCCCCACCAAAAGAAATCCTGTGCCCATTATCTGTCTTCCCCCCATTCCTTCCCCAAACCCCCAGCCTTAGGCAACCACTAATCTACTTTCTGTCTTCAAGGAATGTCATATTCTGGACATTCCATATCAAGGGGATCATATAATATATGGTCTTTTGTGACTGGCTTCTTCCGCTGCAAAATATTTTCAAGATTCATCCATGTGGTAGCATATCAGTACTTCACTCTTGATTATAGCTAAATAATATTCCATTGTATAGAGAGTCCATATTTTGTTAATCCATTCGTCGTCAGGTGGTAGACATTTGAGTGGTTTCTACTTTTTAATCCCGCTAGGAACATTTGTATGCAAGTTTTGGGTGGATGTATCCTTCATTAAGTTTTGTCCTGTGATGATTTGGGAGTGTGTCTCCCACTAGAGTGTGAGCTGCTGGAGGATAGCACTGCTATCACACTCAGCTCCCTTTCAGACCCCAGCTCAGGGCTAGAGAAACAGGCTGGAGTCCACACTTGGGAAGGGCTTGCGGAAGGAAGGCTGGAATGACGGGAGGGAGGGACGGACGGAGGGAGGGAGAGTGTCTGCTGTGCTTCTGAGAATCCAGGGGTATGGGAGAACTCACCCTTCCGGGTCACCAGGTTTGGGAACCGGAACACTTTCTTCTGGGGAGTGGTTTTCTTGGTGGGCTGCAGAGTGGTGGGAAGGACATCAACTATAAAAGCAAGACACATGTTTTAGCCAGGTAAACACCAGGTGGATTCAGAGATAAAACTTACAACTGCACATCTTATATCCAGGTACTAAAGTCCTTCTCAGTGTTCTCTAGGCTGCTATGGGGCTTGAAGATCACAGATCACTAGGATTTTTTTTTTTTTTTTTTTTTTTTTTTTTGCGGTACGCGGGCGTCTCACTGTTGTGGCCTCTGCCGTTGCGGATCATAGGCTCCGGACGCGCAGGCTCAGCGGCCATGGCTCACGGGCCCAGCCGCTCCGCGGCATGTGGGATCTTCCCGGACCGGGACACGAACCCACGTCCCCTGCATCGGCAGGTGGACTCTCAACCACTGCGCCACCAGGGAAGCCCCACGAGGATTTTTGATCTACTTTCCCAACTCTCAGATGAATCTGAAGGCCTAGGGATGGGGGTTTGTTTGGTGTCCTGGAGAGAGGGGTTCTGGAGCCACCCAGATGTGAAAAGAGCCCCAGAATCCCTGATTAACCACTGTGTGACTTGGGGCAAGTCCTATCACTTTTCTGTGCCTCAGTTTCCCCCATTTTAATCCAGTGTCACATGCTGAAGTGTTGGGACAGGGCAGAGGGACAAGCCCACAGGGCAAAGGGAGATACCTGAGGCTCGGAGATGCTAAGGGAGGGGGGACACCGGGCGCCGCTGAATCCAACCCCTGCCTCTGAAGGTTGGGGAAAGACATTTCACTGAAAAGATTTTATGCAAAATGGTAGGAGAGGGAATCGGGTGACACCATGAACTTGAACTCTAGAGTCAAGGGCAAAGGGAGGGGCAGCCAATGTTTGGTCATTTGGGCCTGGTAGCTTCCATATAAAATGTGGACACTTCAGACGCTCACTGCCCTGAGCCATGAGCAGTAGAGAAAACGTGCCCCACTCTGCCTGCTCCATGAGGTTTCTAGAAGAGTCAACTAACCAGAATTAACCCTTGCCAAGCTCCCACCTCGGGCTAGTGCCCATGCCAAGAGTGTCAGCTTAAGCTTATTGAACCCAACAACTCTGGGGACTGGCACTATTTTCCCCATCTTATCTCCGAAGAAGCCTAGGCTCAAAAGGTTGAAATAAGTCACTTGCTCAGAGTTCAAGAGCCACGAAACGGCAGGGCCGGCATCTGAGCCAAAAGATGCCTGTTCTAGGCTCTCACCCCACACACTGCCTCAAGAGCAAATGCGTTTTGACAAAAAGTTAAGCACATCAGGTCATCAGAGTGCTGAGGGAAACTATTGTAAAAGGGGAAGACAGCCTCAGTCTCTTGCTCTGAAAACCTGGGAGGAGCTTGGCCCTCTGCTGCGGTGTTTTGACCTTCCATTACCCCCTGTAGTCCTCACTGCCTTGGAAGTGTTCATTCCCCTACTGCCTACACCTGGAGGCACAGAGGCTCCCAGCGGGGCAGTGGTGAGCCTGCGAGGGAGCAGCTCTACAGGACTTCGTGCCCTGCTTGGGCACAGTGGCCTGGGGACGGATGGGGGTTCTGTGGGGAGACTTGTTCTATTTCAATATCTGCTTGCCCAGAGGCAGGTTCCCTTAATTCTTCCTGATACCACTCCGCCACACCCAGTTCACCCCACTTCTCTCCTCCTGGGAAGGGGCAGGAGTTTTGAGCCCATGGTGTCTTGAGGGCCCTGAAAAAGGCCCATCTTCCCCCCCAAATACTTTCTCTACCATCCAGGCTTCCTCCTTTAAAATGTACTGACCTTCTGGCAGGAGGGCAGGCTCTGACTCTGAATACCCGTACCCTGCGGAGATGATACGGTTGCCAGCACGTGTTTTGGGGAGGGACTGCCATTCCCGGGGAGCCAGGCAGTGAGAGGGGTTTGGGAAGATCAAAGCCAGGAGTGAGCGGGTGGTGGTACACGTGGTGGGAATCTTCTGAAAACCAGTTTTGCTTATTTCACCATCCACCTTTCCTAGACCCTGAAATCTCATGAGTGGGCAGTGTGAGGCTTATAGAGACAAAAACAATAAATCAAACCAAAACCTCAAACTCACAAAAGCCCAATTTTCAATACAAGAATCAGTTGACACCCACCCCTCCAGGGATGCCTTGGCTTCTTGTCGGGAGAGCTCTCCCTACCTTCCCCATCTCCTGATTTAAGACCCGAGGTTGATGACATGTGACGAGGGCATCACTCTGGTTTGTGTCTTCCTGATCATGTCACTATGCCTGCACCTCCCATGCTGAGTGGTCTAATTACTGGGGGGTCCCCTTGTCACTCTCAGTGCCCCCAGCCTGAAAAGATCCCAGGTGAGTGGGAAGCAAGACAGTGGGAGGCCCACTGGGTGTTGGCCTTGGCCATGGGCTAATCTGGGGAGGGGGCCTTTGAGGATTCCTTCACACCCTTGGTAGTTTAACCCTCACCATCCAATATGGCAGCCACCTGCCACGTGTGCTACAGAGCACTTGAAACGTGGCCAGTCTGACCCGAGATGTGCTGTACACATAAATATCGAGCACTTAGTATGAAAAGCGAATGTAAAATATTTCAGTAATAATTTGTATACTGATTACACATTGAAATAATAATATCACTGATACACTGGGTTAAATAAAATATACTATTTTTAAATTAATTTTACTTGTTTCTTTTGATGTTTTTGAATGTGGCTATTAGAACATCTTATATTACATCTGTGGATAGAAACATATTTCTACTGGACGTGATGACTTAACTCCTGAGGAACTGCAGTTTCTAAGGGCTGGAGGGAGTCATGGAGGCCCTTAGCAGCCCCACAATACAGATGGGAAAACTGAGGCCCAGGGAGGGGAGCGACCTGCCCACAGGCACTGGGTAAATTTGCAGCAGAATTTGCAGCTGGGTCTGGGATCCAGCCTCCTCACTCCTTGCAACTCTGGGTGTAGGTTCAAGCTATGGGTCCCCGTGCTCGTTCTTTCCCTGTGTGCACACTGAGAGGGGATTTCTGAGACCACTAGCAGGTCTGGGGACTCGGCCCAATCCAGCCACAGCCTCAGGTGAACATAGATTGGCTGAAGGACAGTGCTGCCCTGTCTCCAGAAGAAGCGGTGATGCTCCTAAGCATCCCATCTACAACGGGATCAAACAGCACCTGCCTCCCAGGGTGGTTGACAGCATTAAGTGAAATAACTACGTACAACACTTGTACCTGCTTGGCCCTGGGTTACTTTTTGTTTCTATTAGCGGTAGTGCTGTTGCTTCTGGAGGTCCTTCCCTCCTGCAGGGCGGGGCTCACTGAGAGTGGGATGTCCCAGGGCCTGGCACGCACCCGGCACCCAGTAGGTACTCCGTACTCATCTACAGCACTGAGCCAGATTCTTACCCACACTCAGCTGAGTTCCCTTCCCAAAGGTCAGGTCGGGGTTCCCAACCGTCATGCAGAAGTAAGCGCCGCTGTCGGAAGGCTTCACACTTTGGAGGCTGAGAGTGTACCGGGAAGAGTCTCGAAGCACAGTTAGCTCCTCCTGCCCTACCTCCTTGCCGTACACAGTCCCTTTGGTGAGATCCCAGAAGGCCAGGAACTCGTAGTGACTGTTAGGGCTCAGGGCCAGGCGCTGTCTCAGCCAGTAGAGGCGAGAGTTAGTGGGGAAGGTTTTGGCTTCACAGGACAGCATCACCGTCTGGTTGGTCTGAGCCGTCACGGACGCAGGGGTCTGCAGGAGTGCTGAGCTGCCATGCAGAGCTACGAGAAACAGAAGGAGGAGAGACCCTCAGCACCTTTTCTTGGCCAGGCTCGTGGGGCCTCAGAGTCACACGTAGTGAAGTATGAGAGAAGTTATGAGAGAGCCTGCCCAGTTGCAGGGCCTGGGGAAATGATATGTGAAATGCAGCCGGTGGCCCCAGGACTCAGAGCTCGAGCACCCCATCCCCCATGCGATCATCCACCAGGCAGGTGTTCATGATGGCAGCCTGACAAAGGCGACAGGGGAGAGAGCGCCATTTGTTGACTGCATGCTTATGCCTGGCTCTTTGCGTAAATTACCTCAATCATGCCTCAGACTTACTTTGGGATTTTTATTCCCATTTCACAGATGAGGAACTGAGGCATGACATGACTTATTCAACGTCCTGCTTACAGCTAGTAAGTGCACGCGAGTCAAACTCAAGGATTCAGTGTGAAGTCAAAGCTGGTTGCCTTTCACCTTGTCCTGCTGCCGCTCTATGTAGACCTTCAAAAGGCTCCAAGCAGCTGAAGGAGACCCAGGGCAAGCTCAGAGAGGAGCTCAGAATCACCGGCAGAGCACATGGCTGGTCTGGCCAACCTAAAAGAGGGTCAGCCACCGTTTCTGGACAGTGACAACCAGCAAAAGGAACTCACTCTCCCCTGGTAGGCATAATTCTAGCCCATTACTCCCCAAGCCCGGAAACAATTGGTCTCTGGATCCCCATTCCCGAGTGGAAGGACAGACACCCCAGATATGGCACTGGGAGTTCATTTCAGTCTCAAATGGGAAGCCCCTGCAGGTAGGGGATTGTTCAGGAAAACTGGAGCAGAACACACAGACCTGGCCTTGAAACCCGTCTGCGCCCCATGCCAGTTGTGGGACCTCGGGCGAGTTGTGGAGCCTGTCTCCTCCTATAAAAGGAGGGCGCCTTGCTGCTGCTGTCCTGCCTGCTTCTGAGGCTTAGAATGTCCAAAAAAGCGCTGCCAAGTGGAAAGTGCTATATGTGGGTAAATCACTGTCTGTGTGTCTCACATCTCAGGGGTTGTTACAGGTAGCAAATGAAATCCTAAGGAAAGGATTAGAATGGGTCCTTCACAGCCAAGTCCAACAAACTGAATCTGACCTGGCAAGGCTTTCATTTTAGCTGCAGGGCAGAGGAGACTACAGACCAGGGCAGAGACCCAGGAGCATCAAGGTCCAGAGAGGACACAGACCTGGATGGGCAGAGGAGGCCACAGAGTGTGTGTGTATGTGTGTGTGTGTGTGTGTGTGTGTGCGTGTGTGTGTGTGTGTACCCAAGGCTTTCTGAGGTCGTCCCCCACATTCACAATCCTGCCTGTACTTGGGGCTCAGGCTCCCTGGCCCCAGAGTGATCTTCTCTAACACTGAAGAAATGAACTTAAACTTTTGGACCCCCCTCACACTCAGATGGCTCTGAGCTTCTGCTCGCACTGAGAATGAAAGGGTACCTGGGGCCCAAGTGACTGCTGGGTCTTCTCTCTTCTGCCCAAAAGCCATACTGCCTTTTTAGCAGAGTAGGGATTCTTCATTGTGTGGGGTTATTGACCTCCTGGGGGAGATACTAAGAATCGACAGGGAATTCCCTGGTGGTCCAGTGGGTAGTATTCCTCTCTTCCACTGCTGGGGGCACACGTTCAATCCCTGATCAGGGAACTAAGATCCCGCATGCTGCGCGGCTTGGCCAAAAAAAAAAAAATCACTGTACTGAATATGGTACGTGCATTATTTTGTTTAATCCTCACCAAATCTTTTGGGAGGAAACATACCATTTTACACATGAGGAAACAGAGACTCAGGAAAGTTAACACCGCTGTTTAACCTTATAACAGAGGCTGCTTAAGGTCACACAGCCTCTTTGTGGTGGATTCAGATTCAAACTCAGGTCTGGGACCCCAGAACCTGAGCTTTGAGCCACTCCTTGAATTGAGGAAACCTGAATCCACATCATGGGCTCATGTGCACATAGTGGAGCTGCAAATAAGATTCCAGAAGCTCTACCAAGAAAGCCCAGAGTGGAGAGGGGTCGGAGGGGCCTTGGGCTCTTTGTGTACGATCCTCGCCTGCGTCCTGACTTGAAGACTTCCTGGCTGAGAAACACCCTGGTCTCTCTTGTGCCCACTTGCTTTTCATCCCCTGGAGGCTGAACCCCCGGCTGTGGTTGAGTCCAGTCTGTACTCCAGACCCAGAGCCAGGCCTTACCACACTCATGGTCTCATTTGATTTATTTGATGGTCTCAGTCTCCCCGTGACTCCACTCTCAGAGGGACCTGCTGTTTCTAAAATGACCCACAGTAACACTAGTAGCTTTGAATGGCCTAGATTAGCTTCTACTTGAGATGTCGTTGAGTTCATTAGGTCAAAGCCCAGGCAGGCAGGCCTTATCATCCTGGCAGGAGGATCAGCTTTGGACTTCTTGAACAAGAGAGCAAATCAACCACAGGTTAGTGGGCAGTTTGGGGTGTGGAGGGGTTTCTTCTATAAAACAGACGGACTGGGTTTTCCTGGTGGTGCAGTGGTTGAGAGCCCGCCTGCCGATGCAGGGGACGCGGGTTCGTGCCCCGGTCCAGGAGGATCCCACGTACCACTGAGCGGCTGGGCCCGTGAGCCGTGGCCGCTGAGCCTGTGCGTCCGGAGCCTGTGCTTCGCAACGGGAGAGGCCACAACAGTGAGAGGCCCGTGTACCGCAAAAAAAACCAAAACAAAAACAGACTTGACTGGGCTTGGCCAGAGGGACAGACTCTCCGCTATATTCTAACCCCAACGTTTTAACTCCATTGCTGCTTGTTCGGGGAGCCACACTGCCTACGACATCCACACCCAGGGAGTATTCGGGAAACTGGGGACCCTGAGGGGGTACCCTGACACACCTGCCTGAGAACTGGCAACAGCCTGGTATTTGGCGAATTGTGTTACAGATACTTCCCCAGAAGTAACAAAAATATGTCTACAGAACCCTGGGCCAAGCGCCAGTGCACCAAAGCCAGAACTAGGTCCCTGGCCCCTTCCTGGGGGCACATCTCTGCCAGACCTGGACAAGGGCATTTTCCCTTCCTCTTTGGGCTTCCTTTCTCTCTTTTCTTCCTTCCCATCTCCTTCAACCCTCCCTCCTCCTCCCTCTCTCCCTCCTCTCTTCCTGTCTCCCCTTCTAGGTTCAGGCGTTGGGGCAGAGGTGGCCTCAGTCCTGAGGCTCCGGGGAGCCCTGGGGTAATGAGCTCCCTGGGAGGTTTTCCACCCCCGGGGACTGTGCCTGCCGGCCGCCTCCCGGGTGCCACCGCAGCTCCGCGCTCTGGGCTCGGCATCCTACGGGGACAGTTTTCCCAAACTCCACGGCTCAGGCTCTTCCCGGGTCCGGCGAAGCCCACCCGCTCCGGCCCTGCGCGCCCCAGGGTCTCCCCACCTTACCTGCCAGCTGCGCGGCGACAAGAAGCCAGAGCCGCGGCTGCATCTTGGCGCGCCCGGGACATCTGGTCCCGGCGGGGCTCGGCTAAGACGGGGCTGGGCTGGGACCTGGCGGGGCAGCTGGGGGAGGGGGGAGCGGGTAGCAGGGAGGGAGGGACCTGGCGGGGGAGAGGGGTGGGAGTCTGCCGAGAGGATGGCAAGGTCTCTGCCCTTATCCTCCACGCATTTCAAAGGTCTTGGTAAACGCTGCTGCGCTGGCGCCAAGCAATCGCACGTGTGCGATCGCCTCCTGCCCTGGGAGGTCAGAACAGGATCTGACTCCAGATGAGGCAACGGAGGCTCAGAGAAGTCGGGATGCTCAGGAGGGTCCCACGGGAGTGGTGGTGGATCAGGACCCTAACTCCGGTCACTTTCTTCCTTTCTGAGTGGTTATTGACAGCCTCCTGTGTACTCCAGGGCCAGCTGGCCCTGAAGTCACCAAGGCCCAGGCCCTTCCCTCAAGGGCACACACTTGTGACGGTGAAGGAAGGTTAACTGACAGTGGCGCATAGTCGGATGCTGAGGACGGTGAGCTGGGGCACCAGCCTGGGCTGGGGACAGGGCCAGATCTTGACTTCCAGAGTCCTGAAGGGCTGAGGTTAGGATGCTCTCTCTACCCACCCCCCACCCCGCAATGTGTGATTTCTGTCACAATAACACTGAAATGGGGAGTTAGCCGAAGATCAACAAAGATGCCCGCCCACTTTGAAGCTCTGTGTGTGTGTGTGTGTGTGTGTGTTTGTGTGTGTGTGTGTCCCCGCTAGCCCTGCTCTCCTCTCCTGCTGTGCGGCGCCCTGCAGCTCTGTCTGCCTGTGTGGTGCAGCCAAGCTCTGGGCAGGGAGACTTGTCAGGGTGATCTTGTTGTTCAAGTGCAGGGTAGCAGAGGAAGCGGGGAATGGGAAGGTGGTGGAGGAATCCAAGGAGGAGAGCTGGGTATGTGAGGGCCTGCGGGGCAGAGGGAACCTGGGGAGGGCGGTGGGAGAAGGTCACGATATCAACAAGGACCTAGACCCGCCGCAGGCCGTGTGGGTCGGTCACCCTAAAAGCCTGGAGTCTACCAAAGAGGGGATGGAGTGTCCTTGGAGGTCTAAAGCAGGCCGTGGGGCAGGGATACTTGCAGCATCCAAAGCCAATCTCCTTTCCAACCTATTCCTGCCTCAGCTCCCATACCCATCGCTGGGGACCAGCACTGCCGAACTGGGTTCAGAGAGTTCAAAGTCACCAGAGGGGGAGGAGCATGTCCTGAGTGCAGGGGCTGCTCCTACAGCCCAGCCAGAGGCCAGAGTCTCCCTCCATATTTCCTAACCAGGAGCAACCGCTGAGGCCTGAGTGTACACAGGGCGGACCTGGGGAGACCACACATTAGTGTGAGCTTTTTATTCTGAAGTGAAGTTCACAAAACACAAAATTACCATTGAAAAATGGATATAATCCAGTGGTATTTAGCACATTCACGATGTTGTGCAGCCACCACCTCTATTTAATTCCGAATCATTTTCATCTCCCCAAAGGAAACCTCTGTACCAATTAAGCAGTCTCTCCTTATTGCTCCCTCCCCCCCAAATCCTGGTAACCACTAATCTTCATTCTTCATTTTCTCTCTATTGATTTACATATTCTGAATATTTTACATAAAGAGAATCGTACAATACGTGGCCTTTTGTGTTTGGCTTCTTTCACTTCCAGGAATGATTTTGAGGTTCATCCACTTTGTAGCATGTATCAGTACTTCATTCCTTTTATATGGCTGAGTAATATTCTGTTGTACATATATACAGTTTGTTTATCCCCTCATCTATTAATGGACATTTGGGTTGTTTCTACTTATTTGGCTATTGTCAATAATGCTGTTATAAACTTTCTTGTGTAAGTATGTACTGAGTACTTGTTTTCAGTTCTTTTGTGTCTATACCTAGGAGTATAATTGCTAGGTTATATGGTAATTCTGTGTTTAACTTTTTGAGGAACTGTCGAACCGTTTTTCTAGCAGCTGTGCCATTTTACGTTTCCACCAACAGTGTACGAGGGTTCCAGTTTCCCCGCATCCTCACCGACACCTGTTACTTTCTGTCCTTTTTTTTTTTTAATATATCCATCCCAGTGGCTGTGAGGTAGTATCTTATTGTGGTTTTGATTTGCATTTCCTTAATGGCTAATGATGTTAAACATCTTTTCATATGCTTCTTGGCTATTTGTATTTCTTATTTGTATGTCTATTCAAATCCTTTGTGTATTAAAAAGATTAGGTTGTCTTTTTGTTGTTGAATTATAAGAACTCTTTATAGATTCTGGATACCAGACCCTTCTCTGATATATGATTTTCAACTATTTTCTCCCATACAGCTGCTTGTCTTTTCACTTTGATAATAATGTAACTTTCTAATTTTGATGAAGTCCACTATTTCTATTTTTCTCTTGTTGCTCATGCTTTTGGTGTCATATTTCAAAATCAATTGCTAAATCCAAGGTCATGAATATTTACCCTGTTGTTTTCTTCTAAGGGTTTTATAGTTTTAGCTCTTATAATTCAGTTATTGATCCACTTTGAGTTCACTTGTATACATGGTGTGAGGTAGGGGTCCAACTTCATTCTTTTGCATGTGGATATCAAGTTGTTCTGGCATCATTTGTTGAAGAGACTATTCTACCCCCATTGAATAGTCTTAGTATGCTTGTTGAAAGTCGGTTGACCACAGAGGTATGGGCTTGTTTCTAGACTCTCAATTCTATTTCATTGATGTATATGTCTATCCTTATGCCAGCAACACATCATTTTGATTACTGTAGTGTGATAGTCAAGTTTATGTCAACTTGACTAGGCCACGGGTGCCCAGATATCTGTTTAAACATCACTTCTGGGTGTGTCTGTGAGATTGTTTCTAGAAGAGAGTAGCATTTGAATTAGTGGACTGCTTAAAGCAGATGGCCCAACCTAGTGTGGGTGAGTAACATCCAATGTGTTGAGGGAGTGCCTGAATGGAACAAAAAGGTGAAGGGAAGTTGGATTTGCCCTCCTTCTGCCTGTCTGCCTGAGATGAGAGATTGATCTTCTCTTGCCTTTAGCACTCCTGGTTCTCGGGCCTTTGAACTAGAACTGGAATCTACACCTTTGGCTCTCAGGCCTTTGAACAACAAAACCCAGGCTTTTGTGGGTCTCCAGCTTACAGACAGAAGTTCATGGGACTTCTCAGCCATCATGCTTGAGACAGCCAATACCTTTAATAAATCATCTATATCTATATCTATACCTCTTATTGGTTCTCTTTCTCTGAAGAGCCCTGATTAATACATGTAATTTTGTAGTAAGTTTGTGAGTTGTCCAACTCTGTTCTTTTAAAATATTGTTTTAACTATCTGGGGCCCCTTATATTTCCATGTGAATTTAAGAGTCAGCTTTTCCATTTCTGCAAAAAAAAGCTGTTGAAACTTTAATAGGAATTGCATTGAATTTGTAGATTGCTTTGGGTAGTATTGCCATCTGAATAATATTATGTTTTCCAACCCATGAACATAGAATTTCTTTCCATTTATTTAGGTCTTCTCTACTTTCCTTCAGCAATTTTTTTTTTCTTTTCTTGGTTTCAGTGTACAAGTCTTTCACCTTTTTGGTTAAACTTATTCTTTGGTATTTTATTCTTTTGGATGCTATCGTAAATTGAATTGTTTTCTTAATTTCCTTTTTAGATTGCTTGCTCACTGCTGGTGTATAGAAGCACAATTGATTTTTGTGTATTGATCTTGTACCATGCAACTTTGCTTAATGTTTATTAGCTCTAGTAGTTTTTCTGTGTGTGGGGATTCTTTGAGATTTTCTACATATAGGATCATACCATCTCAGAATAGAGATAGTTTTACTTCTTCCTTTCCAATTTGGACGCCTTTATTTTTTTTTATCTAATTGCTTTGGTAAAACTACCAGTATAATGTGGAATAGCAATGGTGAAAGCAAATAACTTTGTTTCATTTTTGATCTTAGGGGAAAAGCTTTCAGTCTTTCACCACTGAGTGTAATGTTGGCTATGATTTTGCTGTACACAAAAGTGTATGCTAGCGTGTTGAAGAAGTTCCCATCTATTGCTAATTTTCTGAGTGTTTTTTACGATGAAAGCTTACTGGATTTTGTCAAATGCTTTTTCTGCTTCAAGTGAGGTGATTCTGTGGGTTTTTCTCCCCTTTGTTCTGTTAATGTGGTGTATTACATTGATTAATTTTCTTATGTTGAATGGCCCCTGCATTCCTAGAACAAATCCCACTTGGTCACAATGTGTAATCTTTTTAATATGCAGTTGGGTTTGGTTTGCTAGTATTTTGTTGAGTATTTTTGTACCTATATTCTTAAGGGATATTGGTCTCTAGGGTGACCTTTGTACAAGATCGACCACTGAACTGCTTTGGCCTGTGAATGCTTTTAGAGCTGTAGCCATTCCTGTGCTGTAGTCAATGCAGCAGAGGCATTAATGACTGTAAATCATCTAAGCTGAACCATGTTTCCAGGTTTACTCTCCAGCCTCTGCAGGCTGTGCTGATCTAGAAAAGCTTTCTTGCCCTCATGCCATTCATTCAACAAACACATAGAGGGAGCCATCTAACCTCGTGCTCAGCCCGGGGAAATCAAGTTGTGTGAGAGCCAGTTCCTACCCTTCAGGAGCTGCATCTCCTGCCTGACACAGACGTGTTGCCAGACAATTACAATTGCAGTCAGTTCAAGCTCCACGTCACCCATGAACTTCCATGCTAAAATCCATGGTCCTGATACTTACCTGCCCTGAGTCCTCTGTCCCTGATCCTTCTGTACCCGTCATTCTCAGCAGGTGGTTGCAGAGAAGGGAGGCAAGTGTGGTGTTGGGAAAGCAGGGGCCCCTTCTAGTCCTGCCACTCACCATCTGGGTAACTTGGGTACATTTACTCAACTCTCTGAGCCCCAGTTTTCTCAATTGTATACTGGAAAAAATGATCCTAACATTGCGGGGGACAGTGATGTAGACATGTGAAATTTCTAGTAAAGAACTTTCAAGTTAAGGAGCTCAGATGATGTGAAGTGCATCTGAAACAGCCAAGTGGTTATTGCTTCCTGATGAAACACAACTAGCCCAGACCCTCCTAGAAAGCCCAAGCCATTCAGCCTAAAAACTTTCCCAACCTCCAGACACAGCTTTACATATACTAACTATTCATAACCAGATTGCACGCCCCCCCCAAGTTATTCCTTATTTGAATCTTTACCTTATACCTCAACATGTCAGCCTGTATTTGAAACATATAAGGTGTGGTTTAGGCTGGTGTTTCCCTCCCTGTCGTTATTCACCCCTCACCTTTATTTTTCCAGATTTATGTATTCCAGGATGGCATTTTCTTTAAATTGACCTAAAAAGAAAAGCTCAAGTAAATTTATTTTTTTTAAAAAGTCTACTAGCAAGTGCCATAAATGGAAAGTAACTGTTACATACAATGCAAACAAAAGCTGAAGTCAGCAGGGGAGGTTAACAGCCCTAGAGAGGGGTGTAAAGGCACATTAGCACTGAATGGAGCTTCTCTCCTTGCACAAGGAGCGGAGGAGAACTGAACAGTGAACCGCCTTCTCCCTGTGTCATTCAATGTTGTTTGATGCTGTGTTTGTGCATTGCCTAAAGTAGCATTTGGAAACAAAGGTGGGAAGAGCACTGGGTCAGGTCTCAGAGGATCTGGGTTGGAATTGTTGCTTGGTTCTTCCAGCCCCTGAGGTCTTGATTTCCTCCTTTGATAAATGGAGGTAAGATACCAGCCTTGTTTGTCTCACTGGGTTGTCATCAGGGACAAAGGAAATCAGGGACTCGATTTCTAAATTTTTGTTCAGTTGAACTCAAAGGCTAAGCCGGGCAATCTCAGAGGGAGCAGAAACCTCTGGGAAGGGGGCACATTTTTTAGATTTATGGGGGCCTATGTTGATCGTCTGTGTTTGGGGTAGGGAGAGGGAACTACCGGCATTTAGTGGATGGGGACTAAGGATGCCAGATGTTCTACAAATGTGGGATGATACCAAACAGCCAACAATGGACACTCCAACAACCTGCAAGACTCTCAAAGTCCATCCGGACCCACATCCAGGGGGGTTACCTTTTCATCATGACCCAATCCCAGAAATGAGCTCTATTATATATATATCCACAAAGCCTTCCTTCCTACTTTCCTTCTTTGTATCTCACTTGTATTTCATTCTTTGCTTTATCTCAGTGCCTAGAACAATGACAGGAATTCAGTATTTGTTAACTAAATGAATAGATAAATGCCTATTTTCCTATTGGGTTGTTCATATTTTCTTATTAAATGGTAGAAGCTATTTGTCTATTAGGGTTATATCATTCAGGGCCAAATCAAGAGACAAACCATACCAGTAATTTCAACAGAGAAAATTAGATACAAAGAATTTTTAACTAATAAAAGGTGGTTAACAACCAAAAGGGGTATAAAAAAGCTACAGCAGGCAGACTTCCCTGTTGGTCCAGTGGTTAAGACTCCACACTTCCACTACAGGAGGCACGGGTTCGACCCCTGGTGGGGGAACTAAGGTCTCACGTGGTATGGCCAAAAAATAAGAAAAAAAAACAAACCCAAAAAAACCCCACTGAGGTAGGGATTGGTGAGCTTTTTGTGTAAAGGACCGGGTGGTGAATAGTTTAGGTTTTGTGGAATAAGAGGCACAATCAAGGATATTATGTAGGTACTTATATGACAACACAGAAAACAAATTTCCACAATATTTATATTGATGAAATTAAAACTATAATAATAATCGAGTACAAGCTTTGTAACAGAGTTCTTTAATGAGAAGAATGGGATCCACTGTTTTGGGATAACATTTTGCTTCTTTGGGGTTCCAGTGTGAAAACGGTTCTTTGATGAAAGGCTGTACACGAAATAGGCAGAGGGCTGGATCTGGCCTGCAGGCTGAAGGTCACTCACCCTTGACGGGTAAGGGAGGGTGAACAGGGGAGAGAAACTTGGAAGAGGGCCTCCCATGACTGAGGTTCAGAGCTCTGCAGAGAGAACATAGATCTCTCAGGTCACACAGCCCCCCAGTGACAAGGAAATATGTCAGAGGGCATGGGCTGCCTCCAGATCAAACACACACAAGGGCAAGAGTTGCTGCCCGGGAAAACTGGCAAACCTGGGAAAAGGAAGAAAGTCCCTTCAGCTCCCAGTTTATGGTGTCCCTCCAGCGCCCTCTACTGGCAGAGACTAACTAGACGGCTGGCAAAAGAGACACTTTTACAGGGTCCAGTCTCACAAAGCGGAGCAAAGAAGCTGCTTGGAGCAAAGAGGCAATCATTTGATCACGGGCACAAGAGATATTAGTAGAGAGTGTTGCAAATATTTCTTCCCAATCTGTTTCTTTTAAAATATTTATTTATTGGAAAGGTAGTAGTCTCATATAGTACAAAATTCAAAATAGAAATGTACACTTTGAAAAGTCAGTCTACCAGCTACCTCCGTCTACCCACTTCCGCCAGCTCAGTTCTTGCCCCCAGAGCCCAGTTACCAGTGTTTCGTGTATCTTTCTGGAGCTGTTCAATGCATATGCACAATGCATATCTTTTAATTTCTGTTTTTAAGAAAATGTACCACAAAATCTTCTGTTATATG
>RJWK010018888.1:0-19794 GCA_004363435.1 Platanista minor
TTTTTGTGGTACACGGGCCTCTCACTGTTGTGGCTTCTCCCGTTGCGGAGCACAGGCTCTGGACGCGCAGGCTCAGCGGCCACGGCTCACGGGCCCAACCACTCTACGGCATGTGGGATCTTCCCGGAACGGGGCACGAACCTGTGTCCCCTGCATCGGCAGGCGGACTCTCAACCACTGTGCCACCAGGGAAGCCTTCATTGTAGTTTTGATTTGCATTTCTCTAATGATTAATGATGTTGAGCATTCTTTCATGTGTCTGTTGGCAATCTGTATATCTTCTTTGGAGAAATGTCTGTATAGGTCTTCTGCCCATTTTTGGATTGGGTTGTTTGTTTTTTTAATATTGAGCAGCATGAGCTGCTTGTAAGTTTTGGAGATTAATCCTTTGTCAGTTGCTTCATTTGCAAATATTTTCTCCCATTCTGAGGGTTGTCTTTTCATCTTGTTTATGGTTTCCTTTGCTGTGCAAAAGCTTTTAAGTTTCATTAGGTCCCATTTGTTTATTTTTGGTTTTATTTCCATTTCTCTAGGAGGTGGGTCAAAAAGGATCTTGCTGTGATGTATGTCATAGAGTGTTCTGCCTGTGTTTTCCTCTAAGAGTTTGATAGTGTCTGGCCTTACATTTAGGTCTTTAATCCATTTTGAGTTTGTTTTTGTGTATGGTGTTAGGGATTGTTCTAATTTCATTCTTTTACACGTAGCTGCCCAGTTTTCCCAGCACCACTTCTTGAAGAGGCTGTCTTTTCTCCACTGTATATTCTTGCCTCCTTTATCAAAGATAAGGTGACCATATGTGTGTGGGTTTATCTCTGGGCTTTCTATCCTGTTCCATTGATCTATATTTCTGTTTCTGTGCCAGTATCATACTGTCTTGATTACTGTAGCCTTGTAGTGTAGTCTGAAGTCAGGGAGCCTGATTCCTCCAGCTCCGTTTTTCTTTCTCAAGATTGCTTTGGCTATTCTTTATTTTTTATTTATTATTTTATTGAGTTCTTTATATAGTCTGGATGAGTCTCTTATCAAATATATGATTTGCAAATCCCATTCTGTAGATTGTCTTTTCACTTTTTTTTTTTTTTGGCCACGCTGTGGTTTGTGGGGGCTTAGTTCCCTGACCAGGGATCAAACCCAGTTCCTCAGCAGTGAAAGCGTAGAGTCTTAACCACTGGACTGCCAGGGAATTCCCTCTTTTCACTTTCTTGATAGTGTCCTTTGAAATACAAAAGTTTTAAATTTTGTTGGTGGGCTTGTAAAATGGTATATCACCACTATGAAAAATACTATGGAGTTTCCTCAAAACATTAAATATAGAGCACTATATGATCCAACAATCCCACTTCTGGATATATGACCAAAAGAACTGGAAGCAGGGTCTTGAGATATTTGCATACCCATGTTCATAGCAGCACTATTCACAATAGCGAAGAAGTGGAAGCAACCCAAGTGTCCAGCAATGGATGAATGGATAAACACAGTGTACAACATGCATCGAAGGGAATTTTTTTTTTTAATTTATTTTATTTATTTATTTTTGGCTGCGTTGAGTCTTTTTTGCTGTGTGTGTGGGCTTTCTCTAGTTGTGGTGAGTGGGGGCTACTCTTCGTTGCGGTGTCCGGGCTCTAGGCATGCGGGCTTCAGTAGTTGTGGTACATGGGCTCAGTAGTTGTGGCTCACAGGCTCTAGAGCGCAGGCTCAGTAGTTGTGGCGCATGGGCTTAGTTGCTCCGCGGCATGTGGGATCTTCCTGGACCAGGGCTCGAATCCGTGTCCCCTGCATGGGCTGGCGGATTCTTAACCACTGTGCCACCAGGGAAGCCCCACACCCAAGGGAATATTATTCAGGCTGCAAAAGGAAGGAAATCCTGCATATCCCATTGCATGGATGGATCTTGAGGCCATTATGCTAAGTGAGATAAGCCAGTCACAAGAAGAAAAGTACTGTATAATTCTGCTTGCATGAGGTATTTAAAGCAGTCAAACTCAGGGTTTCCCTGGCAGTCCAGTGTTAAGACTCCTCATTTCCAATGCAGGGGATGTGGGTTTGATCCCTGGCTGGGGAACTAACATCCCACATGCTGCATGGCACAGCCAAAAAAAATTTTTTTTCAATATATATATTTTTTTAATTTATGTATTTGGCTGCGCTGGGTCTTAGTTGTGGCATGCAGGATCGTTGCTGCGTGTGAGATCGTTGTTGCCACATGTGGGATCTTCTTTGTGGCATGCAGGATCTAGTACCCTCACCAGGGATGGAACCTGGGGCCCCTGCATTGGGAGCACGGAGTATTAACCACTGGACTGCCAGGGAAGTCCCCCAATTTTTTTTTAAAAAGAAAAAAAATTAAAGCAGTTAAACTCATAGAAACATAATGGAGAATGCTGGTTACCAGGGGCTGGGGGAAGGGGGAACAAGAGTTGTTTAATGGGTATAGAGCTTCATATGTGCAAGATGAAAAGGTTCTGGATATCTGCTTCTTCACAACAATGTGAATATACTTAACTCCACTGAACTGTACACTTAAATATGGTTAATATCTTAGTCCTTTTGAACTGCTTTAACAGAATACTGTAGACTGGATAGCTTATGAACAGCAGAAATTTATTTCTCACAGTTTTGGTCTGGAGGCTGAAGCCCAAGCTCCGTGTGCCTGCTTGTTTGGATCAGGGCCACCTTCTGGGTTGCAGTCTTCTCGTTGTATTCTTTCATGGCAGAAGGGGCAAGGAAGCTTTCTTATGGAGCTTTTATAAGTGCACTAATCCCTTTCATGAGAGCTCCACCCTCATGACCTGATCAGCTCCCAAAGGCCCCCAGCAACTAATACCATCACATTGGTCATTAGGATTTCAACATACGAATTGGGGGAACACAAACATTCAGACCACAGCAGTTAAGATCGTTTATAAAAGTTTTAAATTTTTGATTAAGTCCAATTCATCCATGTTTTCCTTTTGTTATTTGTGCCTACCAGACTGGCAGACCTTTGAATGTCTGTAAATATCAACTGCAGGCAAGAATGCAAAATGGGGACTGTCTCTACTGCTAGTAAGAGTGTAAAGTTGTACCAGCGCTTTAGAAAACAGTTTGACATTATGTGGGAAAGTGGAATACGTATGGCGCCTATTCTTCACCCACCCCACCCCACACCCAATTCCATCCATGCTCTCTACCAAGTGGTTTTTGTAGTTCTGTTATGGTCTGAATGTTTGTGTCCCCCCAAATTAATATACTGCAATCCTAACCCCCAAGGTGATGGTATTAGGATGTGGGGCCTTTGGGAGATGGTTAGGTCATGTAGGCAGAGCTCTCATGAATGGGATTAGTGCACTTATAAAAGCCCCACAAGGGGCTTCCCTGGTGCCGCAGTGGTTGAGGGTCCGCCTGCCGATGCAGGGGACGCGGGTTCATGCCTCGGTCCGGGAAGATCCCACATGCCGCGGAGCGGCTGGGCCCGTGAGCCATGGCTGCTGAGCCTGAGCGTCCGGAACCTGTTCTCCGCAACGGGAGAGGCCACAACAGTGAGAGGCCCGGGTACCGCAAAAAAAAAGAAAAAGCCCCACAAGAAAGCTCCTTTGCCCCTTCCACCATGTTAGATTACAGCAAAAAGATGGCAGTCCATGAACCAGGAAGCAGGCTCTCACCAGACACTGAACCTGCTGGTGACTTGATCTTGGAATTCCCAGCCTCCAGCACTGTGAGAAATAAATTTCTGCTGTTCATAAGCCACCCAGTATGGTATTTTTGTTTTAGCAACCCAAATGAACAAAGACAAGTTCCTTCTACTAAAAGGGAGAGATATGCTTCCCCTTAACTTTAGGTTCAGCCATATGACTTGACTTGGCCAATAGAGTAAGGCAGAAATAACTGTGTGGACGGGGAAAGGGAGCTGAGTCTCCAATGAGCTTCCCTGGTAGAGAGCGTTTCACACATGTTGTCACAAGTCATCGCTGAGAGAATGAAGTATACCCATGACTGCCCTGGGAGAGGACTCAGGGAAGCTTGCACCCACTTTCCAGGCTTTGCCGCACAAACCCTTTGCTGATTTTGCTCTGTACTCTTTCATTATAATAAATCTTAGCTGTGAGTACTACTCTGTGCTGAGTCCTATGAGTCTTCCTAGTGAATCATTGAGCCTGAGGGTGGTCTTGGCAACTGCTGATACATTAACCTTAGAAGTGTACGGAGGGACTTCCCTGGTGGTCCAGTGGTTGAGACTCAGCATTCCCAATGCAGAGGGCTTGGGTTTGATTCCTGGTCAGGGAGCTAGATCCTGCATGCCAAAACGAGAGATTCAGCAACAAAGATCCTGCATGCCGCAACTAAGACCTGGTACAGCCAAATAAATAAACAAATAAATATTTTTTTAAAAAGTGTATGGAATGGCTACTATATATAAAATAGATAACTAATAAGGGACCTACTGTATAGCACATGGAACTCTACTCAGTACTCTGTGATGGCCTATATGGGAAAAGAATCGAAAAAAGAGTGGATAGGGACTTCCCTAGTGACACAGTGGTTAAGAATTCCACCTGCCAATGCAGGGAACACGGGTTCAAGCCCTGGTCCAGGAAGATCCCACATGTCACGGAGCAACTAAGCCCATGCCCCACAACTACTGAGCCTGCGCTCTAGAGCCCACATGCCACAACTATTGATGCCCACACACCTAGAGCCCATGCTCTGCAACAAGAGAAGCCACCACAATAAGAAGCCCAAGGACTGCAAGAAAGAGTAGCCCCTGCTTGCCACAACTAGAGAAAGCCCACGTGCAGCAACGAAGACCCAACACAGCCAAAAATAAATAAATAAATAAATAAATATATTTTTTAATGGATTTGCGGGCTTCCCTGGCGGCGCAGTGGTTGAGAGTCCGCCTGCCGATTCAGGGGACACGGGTTCGTGCCCCAGTACGGGAAGATCCCACATGCCGTGGAGTGCCTAGGCCCGTGAGCCATGGCCGCTGAGCCTGCGTGTCCGGAGCCTGTGCTCTGCAACGGGAGAGGCCACAACAGTGAGAGGCCCGTGTACCGCAAAAATAAATAAATAAATAAATAATAATAAAAATGGATTTGCCTAACTATTAAGAAAAAAAAAAAAAAAAAAAGAATCTGCCTGCTAGTGCAGGGGACACAGGTTCAATCCCTGGTCCTGGAAGATTCCACATTTCCACATGCCACGGAACAACTAAGCCTGTGCACCACAACTACTGAGCCCACCTGCTGCAACTACTGAAGCCCTCGCACCTAGAGCCCATGCTCTGCAATAAGAGAAGCCACTGCAATGAGAAGCCCGTGCACCACAACCAAGAGTAACCCCTGCTCACCAGAACTAGAGAAAGCCCGCTCACAGCAATGAAGACCAAATGCAGCCAAAAAAAAAAAGAGTAGATATATGTATATGTATAACTGACTCACTTTGCTGTACCCTTGAAACTCACACAACATGGTAAATCAACTAAAGTCTAATAAAAATTAAAAAAAAAAAAAAAAAAGAATTGTATGGAATGGGAAAGAAAAGTCCCAAGAAATTTACTTTCAGCAGTTTCCTTTAGAACTAACTGACGAGGTAACTCCTTCATTTCTTAATGGAAACATACTTAATTCTGCCTTTTTGGGTCACTGCCCACTGTTGCATTATTTATTATTAATAATAAACAGTTGTATGGCTGCCTCTAGTTTACAAGACAATTGCATATCTACTTTCTCCAAAACCCTGAAATGGAAAGGGCAGTTGTTATTATTTTGATATTACAGTTGGGGCAACTGAGGTTCAGAGGGGTTCTGGAAGCTGCCCAACATTACCATAAAAGGCAAGAGAGTTGAGTTAGAATTTAAGTCTTTCAATCTTAGATCCTATCATCTTTCTAAACACAGCCCATTAAAGCAGTGGCTCCCAATCCTGACTGATCCTCATGAGTTGAGATATAAAATATGGCCAACGTGTTTTCTAAAGTGGTTGAACCATTTTACATCCTAGCAGTATTGTGTGAGCATTCTAGTTGCTCCACTTCTGCACCAACATGTGATATGACCAATCTTTTTTATTTTAGCCAAAAGACATCCCTGAGATGTGTAGTGAATCTCATTGTAACTTTAATTTGCAGATTTCTAATGACCAATGATGTTGTTCAACTTTTCGTGTGTTTATTTGCCATCTGAATGGCTTCTTTGGTGAAGTGCCTGTTCAAATATTTTGCCCATTTTTAAAGTGGCTTGTTTGTCTGCCTATTAGTGAGTTTTTAAAAACCAGCTGTAGGGCTTCCCCGTTGGTGCAGTGGGTAAGAATCTGCCTGCCAATGCAGGGGACACGGGTTCAGGCTGTGGTCTGGGAAGATCCCACATGCTACGGAGCAACTAAGCCTGTGTGCCACAACTACTGAGCCCACGTGCCACAACTACTGAAGCCCGTGTGCCTAGAGCCCGTGCTCTGCAACAAGAGAAGCCACCACAATGAGAAGCCTGCGCACCACAACAAAGAGTATTCCCCCTCGCTGCAACTACAGAAAGCCCATACACAGCAACAAAGACCCAACACAGCCAAAATAAATAAATAAATAAATTAGTGGAAAAAATAAAAGCCAGCTGTATTGAGGTTTAATTGACATACCACAAACTGTGCATAAAGTGTACAATTCAGTAATTTATATATCCATGATGTATACACCCGTGGAGTCATCACTGCAGTCATAGAGGTGGGATGGGGAGGGGAAGGGTCAGGGGTTGGTAACCACTGATTCTGAATACAGCTTATATTCTGTATTAGTCGAACCTTTTGAGAATCTGATAAAAGTTTTGGACTCTACTGAGAAAAACATACATGCACAAACTCAAAAATTTGCCTGCACTCCCAGAAGGATCCTGACTCCCTGGACCCAAACATTCACCTCTTATCTCTGTAGGTAAGATGTGTCTAGTTCTGACTGGGAGGTTCATTCTTGCTGAGACCCCCTGCCACTTATTAGACTGCTTTCTTGCCTTTGTCATTTCTATTTCTTTTCATTCTTTTCCTTATCACAGATATCTATGCATGTTTTTCTATGGAGCACTAAGCATGATCTTGGGTAAACAGTGGCATACAATGCCCTGCTCTGCAGGCGTTTACCAATCGTTTGAGGCCATTTTCCGTTAGAGAAGACAGACAAGAAAATAGCCTACTGCAGCCTGTGCTCATTCTGAAAAAGAACTTGGAATAGAAATGAGTCCTTGAAAATAAGACTACAATGTGCCCTCTAGGTGTTAAAGGTGAACTGCTGGAATCTTCCTGGGCTCAAGGAGGATTTCCTGTGGGTTGCAGCTCCACAATTCATTAACTTGCAGTTTACAGGATACTCATGATAATTAGAAGCATATAATGACTCAAAGCACATTTTGTTTCTAAATTACTACATCCTTGCTTAGTGTCATAGTTTCCATTCTACCTCATCAGAGCCCTGAGGGTGGTTGAAATTTAATTAGAGCTTTACATTAATGTTGGAAAATTTGCCAGAATAAACCAAGAAAAAAAAGAAAAACACCAAAATTTTTTCTGGTATACCAATTCCAAATTTGCAGAAAGAAAAACATAATAGTTTACAATGAACTAAGTAGGAGTGGGCTCCCATCATGACCCCTGGGATAAGCCATATTGATACAAAGTAGATGTATTCAAGGTCCAAAAATAGTAGACTGAAATCTTCTGGGATCCAAGTAAGAAGCAGTAACAAAGAAGCTACATGCAGATGGGTAAACAGACAGACAGGGTCAGTTTATGATCCTTACCCGAAAACGGCAGTATCTTTCTGAAAACATCTCAGAAAAATGGAGTTTCCTTGGCACCTGAAGGAAGTAGGGCACCAAGGGATTATACCATATACACACTAGGTCAGATCCTTGGAA
The DNA here is from genome assembly GCA_004363435.1 of Platanista minor. Taxonomy (NCBI): domain Eukaryota; kingdom Metazoa; phylum Chordata; class Mammalia; order Artiodactyla; family Platanistidae; genus Platanista; species Platanista minor. Next base: position 7,878 of record RJWK010018888.1, read on the forward strand.
GCCCACCTCCACTGGTCTCAGGAGCTGTGTTGCTCTAGATTCGTCCAAGAATGTGCCAATTTTCTAGTAGAAGTAAAACTGTCATTTATGAGAACTATAGTACAGGAAGTAAGTAAAATGCTTAACAGATAGGACCTAGGTACCAGCACCCCAGCTTTTAAATGAAAACTATAGGCTCTTCTTTATATACATGAATACACCAAAGACCCACTCCAGGGCTTCCCTGGTGGCGCAGTGGTTGAGAGTCCGCCTGCCGATGCAGGGGACGCGGGTTCATGCCCCAGTCCCGGAGGATCCCACGTGCCGCGGAGCGGCTGGGTCCGTGAGCCATGGCCGCTGAGCCTGCGCGTCAGGAGCCTGTGCTCCGCAACAGGAGAGGCCACAACAGTGAGAGGCCCGCGCACCGCAAAAAAAAAAAAAAAAAACAGACTTGTAAATAAATAATCCATGCGTCAAAAAGAAAAGATCACAAGGAAAACTGGAAAGTATTTCCAAATGGATGATTAAAAATACAATATATCGAAATTTGTGGGTTGCAGGTAAATCAGTGCTCTGAGAGAAATTTATAGTTTTAAATAATATTAAAAAAGAAAGATTTTAAATCAATTATATTCATTTTCTCCTTACCAAACTAAAAAAGAAACAAGCAAATTAAACCCAAAGTTAGTAGAAGAAAGAAGATAATAAGACAGCAGAAATCAATGAAATAGAAAGCAGACAGGCTAGAGAAAAATATTAACAAAGTCAAAAATTAGTTCTGGGAATTCCCTGTCAATCCAGTGGTTAAGACTCGGTGCTTTCACTGCCATGGGCCTGGATTCGACCCCTAGTCAGGGAACTAAGATCCCACAAACCACGTGGTGTGGACAAAAAAAAAAGTCTAAAAAAAAATTAGTTATTTGAAGATTAATAAAATTGATAAATCAATAATAAGACTGAACACGAAACAAAGAAAATACAATTTAACAATATTGGAAATTTTAAAATGGAATATCCTAGTGACATCAGAAGGGTAATATAGACTTAGCATGAGTAACTTTATACCAAAACTCAACAATTTGATGAAATGAAAAAAATTATTTTAAAAAATAATTAATTTATTTATTTAGGCTGAGCTGGGTCTTAGTTGCAGCATGTGGGATCTTCGTTGCAGCCTGTTTAGTTGTGGCAGGCGGACTTCTTAGTTGTGGCATGGGAACTCTTAGTTGCGGCATGCATGTGGGATCTAGTTCCCTGACCAGGGATCGAACCCGGGACCCCATTGGGAGCTCGGAATCTTACACACTGGAACACCAGGGAAGTCCTGGAAAAAATTCTTGAAAGCCACAAATTACCAAAACAGATGTGAGATGACATGGGAAATCTGATTAGCCTTTTAGATAAAATTTAAAAAATAAATCAGCAAAAATTTCTCCACAAAAATCTCCAAGTCCAGATGATTTCAAGGATGAATCAGATGTTTAAGGAAGAAATAATATTAATTTCACACAAGCTCTTTCAGAAAGTAGAGGAGGAAGGAAGACTTCCCAACTTATTTTATGACACCAGCATAATTCTGATAACAAAACCTGACAAAGATTACAAGAAAAATTCAATCAGTAGCCCTTGTGAGCATAGAAAAGAGTTTAAAATGTGTTTTAATTGGTAAATTTTACTGTATGTAAATTATTCCTCAACTAAAAATATCCATGGTCCAGTCCATACTGATATAAATAAATGATTGAATAATAAAAAGGGGAGATTATTCTCCTGTGCAGAATTATTCCAGATAAATTATGTAGATATTCTATTCTAGAAGAAGGTGTACAGTATTCGTTTCCTAGGTCTGCCATAAAAAATTGCCACAAATTGGGTGGCTTAGAACAACTGAAATTTGGGGACTTCCCTGGCAGTCCAGTGGTTAGGACTCCGCACTTCCACTGCAGGGGGCACGGGTTCAATCCCTGGTTGGGGAACTAAGATCCCACATGCCACGCGGGTGGCCAAAAAAAAACCCCAAGCAACAACAACTGAAATTTATTCCCTCACAATTTTGTAGGCTAGAAGTCCAAAATCAACGTACCTGCAGGGTCATGCTCTCTGTGAAGGCTCTTCTAGGAGTTTCTTGTTGCTGGCAGTCCTTAAAATTCCTTGGCCTGTAGATGCATCCCTTCACTCTCTACCTCTGTCTTCACATCTTCTCCTACTTCCAGCCTTCTCCCCTCTGTGTGTCTCTGTGTATCTGTTTTCTTATAAAGACATTAATCATTGGATGAGGGCCCATATGACCTCATCTTAACTATTGCATCTGCAAAGACCCCATTTCCAAATAAGATCATAATCAAAGGTTCTGAGTGGACATGCATTTAGGAGGAGACAGTGTTCAACCTTAAACAGAGGGGGAGCATAACTCCCCATTCCTTATGTGAGGACTGCACATAGTGACTTTCCTCCCAAAAGTACAATATGGAAAAAAGGGCAAAAATAATAACTTTAGAGTGGAGAAACTTGACAAAGCCCACCTTAGCCAGGTGATAAAGGTCAACATCAGCAGTGATAAGCAAGTTGGTAGTTTGTATCCTCGATATAATGTGATGAAACTGGCATTTTGTCTTTGTGATCTTCTTTCCCAATACCCATAATCCTTCTCTAGTCATGAGAAAAACACCAGACAAATTTCAATAGAGAGGCATCCTACAAAATACTGACTAGTACTCAAAACTGTCAAGGTCATCAAAAATATAGAAAGTCAGAGAAACTGTCACAGGCGGGAGAAACCTAAGAACACATGGCAACTAAATGTAATGTATCCTGGACAAGATCCTACATCAGAAAAAGGATATTCAGTAAAAACAAAGGAAATCTGACTAAACTGTAGACTTTAGTTAATAATAATTTAGAAATATTGGTTTATTAATTGTGACAAACATATCATACCATAGTAACGTGAGATGTTAATCGCTAATTATTAGAGAAATGCAAATCAAAACTACAATGAGGTATCACCTCACAGCAGTCAGAATGGCCATCATCAAAAAGTCTACAGATAACAAATGCTGGAGAGGGTGTGGAGAAAAGGGAACCCTTCTACACTGTTGGTGAGAATGTAAATTGGTGCAGCCACTATGGAGAACAGTATGGAGCTTCCTTAAAAAGCTAAAAATAGAGTTACCATATGATTCAGTGATCCCACTCCTGGGTATATATCCAGAGAAAACTATAATTCAAAAAGATATGTACACCCCAATGTACACTGCACCACAATTTATAATAACCCAGACATGGAAGTAACCTAAATGTCCATCAACAGATGAATAGATAAGGAAGATGTGATATATATACAATGGAATATTACTCAGCCATAAAAAAGAATGAAATGCCACCTGCGACAACATGGATGGACTTAAAAGTGAAGTAAGCCAGACAGAGAAAGACAAATATCATGATATCAAATGAACAAAAAGTGATACAAATGAACTTATTTACAAAACAGAAACAAACCCACAGACTTCGAAAACAAACTTATGGTTACCAAAGGGGAAAGGGGGGGAGGGATAAATTAGGAGTTTGGGATGAACATATACACACTACTATATACAAAATAGATAACCAACAAGGATCTACTGTATAGCACAGGGAACTATACTCAATATCTTGTCATAACCTATAAGGGAAAAGAATCTGAAAAATATATGTGTATATATATATATGTGTGTGTGTGTATATATATGTATATATATGTGAATCACTTTGCTGTACACCTGAAACTAACACAACATTGTGAATCAACTATACTTCAATTTAAAAAAACAAGCTGAAAAAAAAAGATGTTAACATAATAGGAGGAAAATTAAAATTCAAAAATTATCGAGTTTGGGGCTTCCCTGGTGGCACAGTGGTTGGGGGGTCCTCCTGCTGATGCGGGGAACATGGGTTCGTGCCCCGGTCCGGGAGGATCCCACATGCCGCGGAGCGGCTAGTCCCGTGAGCCATGGCCGCTGAGCCGGTGCGTCCGGAGCCCGTGCTCCGCAACGGAAGAGACCACAGCGGTGGGAGGCCCGCATACCACACACACACAAAAAAAATTATCGACTTGATACCAAAGGCACAATACATAAAAGGAAAAACTGATAAATTAGATCTCACCAGAGTTAAAAACTTGCTCTGTGAAAGCTTCTATTAAAAGATTAAAAAGACAAAGACTGGGAGAAAATATTTGCAAATCACATATCTGACAGAGGACTCATATCTAGAAAATATAAAGAACTCTTAAGACTCAAATTTTTAAAAATCCACTTATAGCTTTCCTGGTGGCGCAGTGGTTGAGAGCCCGCCTGCCGATGCAGGGGACTTGGGTTCGTTCCCCGGTCTGGGAAGATCCCACATACCGCGGAGTGGCTGGGCCCGTGAGCCATGGCCGCTGAGCATGTGCGTCCGGAGCCTGTGCTCCGCAGCGGGAGAGGCCACAACAGTGAGAGGCCCGCGTACCACAAAAAAAAAAAAAAAAATCCAATTATAAAATGAGGAGATAACAGTTTTTTTAAATGGGTCAGAGAATTTACAGTAGCAGTATTTTGAACACACTGACTATGAAAATGTATCAAAACGTGTGTGCTACAGCTAAAAAACTGTGCTTTAAAGGAATTTATAACTTTAAACGTGTATATCAGAAAATATGAAAGGGTGAGAAACTGATCTCACCAAGTTAGAAGAACAGCACATTAAGCCCAAAGAAAGTAAAAGAAAAGTTAATTCGTTGGCCACCCTTTTTGCTAGCTAGAGAATCACTTAATTGATCAGGAATTTAGGACTGTCCACCTACTTTTTTCCCCTGAAACAATGCAAAAAATTTGGGCTACAGCCTTTATTCTTGACAAATATTTGAGTGGTTTTTGCACATGGGCAATTTCCTTTTATCAACTATGGTTACTTTGTACCAACTTGTTTAGGCCATCTTGGAATGGATGCTATAATCAATAACTGCTTTATACAATTATAACCTTCCTTCACATAACAAAGTCTTACCAAAAGTGATAATATTTTCTCACTATAAAAACATTCTGGATATGATGTGTGATGATGAATGAAAATGAGTCAAATTATTTGAAATTGTAATCTTCTTGGAGATAGTATAAAATACAGTTGCAAACACATAGTGAATGCTTAGAATTGCTACAGTTTCCTGGTTCTAATATTTTTTTAGGTGTTTTTTCTGGTTGTTTCACTGCTGTATCTCTGGCTCTTAGAACATTGGTCTAAGAGAGTAGACCTTAAAAGTTCTCATTACAAGAAAAAAAATTTGTACCTACTTATGGGGATGGATGGTAACTAGACTCATTGTGGTTATCATTTTGCAATATACACTGTTGGGGCTCAGGGCAGGCCATCCCAAAATATTCCCCAATGGCATGTTCATTATTTTGAATTAAAGTTGCTTAAGACATGACCAATGTGGGAGGGACACTCTGACCCTCCACTCTGTCTCCCTGAAAGCGGGAAATAAATCTCTCCTTTGAAAGGTTCACTCCCCACCCTTATTGCCAGAGATAGGGAATTCAGGCCAAGAAGTCTGTTACTTCTTTGCTTTACTTCCTCAAGTCTAAACTCCATTTAGATTCCTCACTAACTGAGCACCCCAAACTTAAGTTTCTTTATCATATCAATTCCTCACAAATTTATTGTTTCTTTGTCTAAAAAGTAGGAAAGCTGGCTGCTTTGGCCACTTGTTAGGTCCTATTTCTATGAAACCTCCAGGCACACGAATTAAAATGTTTCTTTTTCTCCTGTTAATATTTCTTGTGTCAATTTTATTATTAGTCTGGCCACAAGAGCCCAAGGGGTAGAGGGGGAAATTTCCCCCTCCCCGATAATACAAATATCCAATCGTTCTGTTGTACACCTGAAACTAATATGTTATATGTCAGTTGTACCTCAGTTTAAAAAAAATAATTAAAAAAAGAGAACAGGGTCTATAACAAATAGCAATGTTTAATAAATATTTGTTTAACACATGAGTGAATTTATGGCATTAATCATTACGTGGGTTTGGTCATGTTCTCCCTTGTACGTTTTGGAATAGAATATTGGGGTTTGTGTTTTTTCTCATACTTCTTTTTTGATTCCCCACCCCCCACCCAGTCTTCCTGCTGATGCACGGAATCAATATGAATGAGATGGGTAATGCTTTCAGTTAAAAGCCCGTAACAACAGGTCTCTTTTCTGCTTGTCCTCAGCCATTTGTACCTTCATCACAATACCTAATCACACTCTGCCCAAAACGTTTGCGTGTTTCCTTCACTACTTGGGGTCAGAACCACTATGAGTCACTTGTCAAACAAGTGTCATTTACTCTGCTAGGCTTTTTCTTTTTTTTCTCTCAGGGCCTCCAGTTGGTTCCCTTTAGGAAACTCCACAACCTCCCCCCACCGCCAGTATATCTATGTACATCTAATTACCATTGTACGTGGATTTTCATCTGAACTACATGCAATTGAACGTGCCTAGGCAACCATTCCCTTGTCCTGGAAGATATGGTGAGGAGAAGGAAACTTCCCAAGGTTCTAAAACAGGAAATTGCTGAGCCCAGAGCACTGGGAGGAGGTGTGACCCTCCAAGTGAGCTTCATGCCGCCTTTGGTGGCTTTGCCCAAAGCAGACTTGTCTCATCTGTGGTTCAGAACCCAGAGTGCCAGGATTCTAGCCTTCCCTAAAGGTAATAAGACAAATACATGATCTATTTTCATATTTCAGAAAGGTTACTTTTACTGACTGGTAATTATTTATTTCCATAGATGCTACTCTTATTCTTCCCAAATAGAAATATTTATTATTTTTACATGATAATAGTTGCTCTAAAAAGATTCCAGTAATAGAAAGTGAAAATTCCCTCAAAATTTTCCTTCCTAAACACTGCTTTTTGGTATATATCAATCTTTCCCACATTTTATTTATGTCTGTATATTACATAAACAGAATCACCTTAACTTGTAAAATAATTTGCCTTTTTACCTTAATAAGCAATGGAATTTTTGCCCATGCATTTAATCTGATTCATCCTTTTTTTTTTTTTTTTTTTTTTTTTTTTTTTTTTTTTTTTTTTTTTTTTTTTTTTTTTTTTGGGCGGCATAAATACTACAGTATTTGGATATATCAGGACATGTTTAAGCAAAGTCCTATTGGTGGACATTTAGACTTAAACATTTTTTTTCCTAATCTATTACCAGCAATGCTACAGTGAGTATCTTTGTGTGGTTGTCTGAATAACACCTTACATAAATTCCTAGAAATGCTCAAGGGTATTCATATTTTATATTTCCATGCACATCACTGACATTTGTTGCATATATTCTATGAGCTAGAAAAAAAACATATCAGATGATTACCTAATTAAATCCTCACAGCAAACCTTAACGCATTTTTTTTTTTTTTTTTTTTTTGCGGTATGCGGGCCTCTCACTGTTGTGGCCTCTGCTGCTGCAGAGCACAGGCTCCAGACACGCAGGCTCAGCGGCCATGGCTCACTGGCCCAGGCGCTCCGTGGCATGTGGGATCTTCCCGGACAGGGGCATGAACCCATGTCCCCTGCATCGGCAGGTGGACTCTCAACCACTGCGCCACTAGGGAAGCCCAAACTTAATGCATTTTAAATTTATTTTGTTCTTGATATCAAATACTTGCTGTCCCCTGGGATAAGCCAGTTGATAAAGTGAAACGTTTTTACACAATACATAATAGCTGATATTACATTCCAAGTTTTTTTTCCTTTGTGAACTGGTTTCATAATCTGAATATAATCAATGTATCAGCAATTGAGTTAGAATATATGAAATTACTAACACACGCACACATTTATGTAGAGAGATCTGTAGTTACAATATACACCAAATTCTAAAGTTACTTGTGCATGAGAGCTGGAGAGGGGTAATAGACAGACATGATGGAAGAAATTGCATTAAAGAAAAAAAACTATACATCCTTCAGAATTTCTTTTTTTTTAACATTGTGCAATAAACATGGATTTTTCTTTTCAAACTTCAAAACAGAGATGTCTGAATTATGAAAGTTTTAAAAATCAAGTATAAGAAATTCCTTTATTAGTAAATTAATTGAAATTCTTTAATATAGAGTTTTTATTATTAACTTAAAAAAATATCCCTACTACTGTTTCCTGGGGTGGTGCACCAAATCTAAAATATAGGTGACCCAAACAATGAAGCAGGACTCTATCAATTTTCCACCACCCAAGCTAAAAAGCAATTATTATTTCTGGAACTGGAATTTTTTTTTTTTTTTTTTTTTTTGCGGTACACGGGCCTCTCACTGTCGTGGCCCCTCCCATTGTGGAGCACAGGCTCCGGACGCGCAGGCTCAGCGGCCATGGCTCACGGGCCCAGCCGCTCCGCAGCATGTGGGATCTTCCTGGACCAGAGCACGAACCCGTGTCCCCTGCATCGGCAGGTGGACTCTCAACCACTGCGCCACTAGGGAAGCCCCAGCAATTATTATTTCTATGTCCTAAATAATTCATCATTTATCCACTCATCTGAAATGCAAACTCTGGGTATATACTTATAACCTATAAGAATTTTTTTTTTGGTATATTGTGGCATGTATTTTTAAATCCAAATAGAATAAATTATTCATATGATTTTTGGCTTGCTTTTTAAACTTAATATATTATTAAAGTGAACTCAGTCAAATATGCAGTTTCCTTATATATTTGGTAGCATACATGGGCTCTCTACCTTGTAAAATTAACTTTACAACTGTGTATCTGCAGCAGCTCTACACTCATTACTATGTAGCAGAAACTGTTGGTTTTCCACTCATACCCAATTGGTTTAACCTCTCCTAAATGCCACTGACTTTTTTTTAAATTGAGGTATAGTTGATTTACAATATCATATAAGTTTCAAGTGTACAACAAAGTGATTCACAGTTTTTAAATATTATACTCCATTTATAGTTATTAGAAAATATTGGCTATATCCCACGTGCTGTGCAATATATCCTTGTAGCTTTATTATTTTTTTCCTGGTCATGCTGTACAGCTTGTGGGATCTTAGCTCCCAGGCCAAGGATCCAACCCGTGCCCCCCACCGCCCCCCACAGTGGAAGGGTGGACCCCTAACCACTGGACCACCAGGGAAGTCTCCTTATTTATTCTATATCAATATATAGTAGTTTGTACGTCTTAATCCCCTATCCCTGTCTTCCTCCTCCCCAATTCCCTCTCCCCCGTGGTAACCACTACTTTGTTCTCTATATCTGTGAGTGTTTTGTTATATTCATTTGATTGTTTTATTTTTTAGATTCCACATATAAAGGATAATATACAGTATTTGTCTTTCTCTGTCTGACTTATTTCACTAAACATGATACCCTCCAGGTCCATATGTTGTCCCAAATGGCAAAATTTTATCTTTTTTTATGGCTGAGTAGTATTCCAATACACACACACACACACACACACACACACATATATATAAATGACACATCTTCTTTATCCATTTTTATCCATTCATCTGTTGATGGATCCTTAGTTTGTTTCCGTATCCCGGCTATTGTAAATAATGCTGCTATGAACATTGGGGTGCATATATCTTTGTGAATTAGTGTTTTTATTCTCTTCAGATATATACCAGCTGTGGAATTGATGGATCTTACGGCAGTTCCATTTTTAGTTTTTTTAGGAACCTCCATACTGTTTCCCATAGCGGCTTCACCAATTTACATTCCCTTCAAAAGTGTAGGAGGGTTCCCTTTTCTCCACGTCCTCACCAACATTTGTTATTTGTGGTCTTTTTTTTTTTTAATAAATTTATTTATTTTTGGCTGCCTTGGGTCTTCGTTGCTGCACGTGGGCTTTCTCTAGTTGCGGCGAGCGGGGGGCTACTCTTTGTTGTGCGCGTGCTTCTCATTGCAGTGGCTTCTCTTGTTGCGGAGCACAGGCTCTAGGCGCACAGGCTTCAGTAGTTGTGGCTCGCGGGGTCTAGAGCGCAGGCTCAGTAGTTGTGGCACACGGGCTTAGTTGCTCTGTGGCATGTGGGATCCTGCATTGACAGGCGGATTCTTAACCACTGCGCCACCAGGGAAGTCCCTATTTGTGGTCTTTTTGATGGCAGCCATTCTGACAGGTGTGACATGATATCTCCTTGTGGTTTGATTTGCATTTCTCTGATGATTAGTGATGCTGAGCATCTTTTCAATGTCTCTGTTGGCCATCTGTATGCCTTCTTTTAAAAAATAAAATTATTTATTTTTGGCTGCTTCGGGTCTTAGCTGTGGTGTGTGGGCTTCTCTCCAGTTGCGGTGCGCAGGCTTAGTTGCCCTGTGGCATGGGGGATCTTAGTTCCCCAACCAGATCCCACGTCCCCTGCGCTGGAAGGCAGATTCTTAACCACTGGACCACCAGGGAAGTCCCCGTCTGTATGCCTTCTTTGGAAAAATGTCTGTTCAGGTCTTCTGCCCATTTTTTAACTGGGTTTTTTTTTTTTTTTTTGATATTGAGTTGTATGAGCTGTTATATATTTTGGATATTAACTCCTTATTGGTCAAATAAGTTGCTAATGTTTTATGCCATTCAGTAGGTTGTCTTTTCCTTTTGTTGAAAATCAACAGTCATCAGGAAAAGCTGTGGAAAAGCTTTTAAGTTTAATTGGGTCCCATTTGTTTATTTTTGCTTTTTTTTTTTTTTTGTGGTACGCGGGCCTCTCACTATTGTGGCCTCTCCCGCTGCGGAGCACAGGCTCCGGATGCGCAGGCTCAGCGGCCATGGCTCACGGGCCCAGCCGCTCCGCGGCATGTGGGATCTTCACGGACCGGGGCACGAACCCGTGTCCCCTGCATCGGCAGGCGGACTCTCAACCACTGCGCCACCAGGGAAGCCCTCTTTTTGCTTTTGTTTCCTTTGTAAAGGCCATTGTCTTTTTATCAGGAGGTGAATCTTATTTGATATAAACCAGTTATGCTGATCTCATTTGTCTGGTCAAATTGTTAGTTTAATCATGGGCTTATATCAATTCTGGATAATATGTGAGGGAAAGTCTGCTGAAAGGCTTCTGAAATTTTTCTGGCTTTTTAACTGTCTGAATGTAATCCAGTAACAGCAGCAGCTCTCTTGGGAACCGGAGTAACCATAAGCAACATCAGTGATGAGAATTTTGGTCTCTGAATATCATTCCTCAGTAAAAGTAAAAAAGGCTCCTTGGAGAAATGGCCAATTCCAGGGGAATGTGTAAAATGGGCCAGAACAGCGAGCTGTCCCTCCAAAAACGAACTATATGACCAATGTTCTCCCAACAAAAGTACATAGGCAACTGACTTGAAGGAACTTTCATTGTCCTAAGACAATACAACTTGAGCATTGAAAAAAGAATGACTGTAATAGATTGGCCAAACTAGTGTCAAAGTTTGCAAAATTAGCTACAGAAATCCAGTAGGATTTTTCTCATACCTAAACTGATCCAATTTATTTTATATTTACCTCCTTTTGGCTAAAATAATTATGATTTTCTCAAAAGTGGTTTTTAAGTTTTTTTTAAATTATATTTTCCAAAATTTCCCAGGTTTATTTAAAAATGAGGGTGCCTGGTTTAGCATATGTGCACCTCCTGAAGGAACTGTAGCCATGTACTTACTGTGACCTTGATCACTGGTTTATTACAAAGAATATAACTCGGGGACAGCCAGATGGAAGAGATGCACAGGGCCAGGTATGGGGGAGAGGTGTGGAGCTTCCATGCCCTCTCCAGGAACATCACCCTCCCAGCACCTCCCATATGTTCACCAGCCTGGAACCTCCTCCGGTAGGATATTTTTGTTGTAAAAATGAATTCAAATTCTTCTCAGGAGACTCTGATTCTCTGATTTTACTGTGCTTGAGTATTATCTCGGGTACTTGTTAAAAATGTGTATTATTGGGGCTTCCCTGGTGGCGC
>RJWK010018888.1:19894-33001 GCA_004363435.1 Platanista minor
AAAAAAAAAAAAAAAAAAAAAAAAGTGTATTATTGGGTTTCCCTGGTGGCGCACTGATTAAGGATTCACCTGCCAATGCAGGGGACACGGGTTCGAGCCCTGGTCCAGGAAGATCCAGCATGCCTCAGAGCAACTAAGCCTGTGCGCCACAACTACTGAGCCTGTGCTCTAGACCCCGCGAGCCACAACTACTGAGCCCGTGCTCCGCAACAAGAGAAGCGACTGAGATGCCCGTGCACTGCAAGGAAGAGTAGCCCCTGCTCGCCGCAGCTAGAGAAAGCCCGTGTGCAGCAGCAAAGACCCAACGCAGCCAAAAATAAGTAAATAAAATAAATATATTTTTAAAAATCACATGCCATAAAAAGTTTAAAAAAATGAATATCTCATCTTGTTTTATGAAAACTAAATGAGAATGAAATTTAAGTAGTTATCACAGTACTGGGCACATAGTTGCTATAAACGTTAGTTGGAGTCCACTAAGATAATATCTAATACAACACTGGATGTGTTACTTAAGTTTCCAGAATGTCAGTTTCTTTGGTCCTTTTTTTTTTTGCCCCTGCTGCAGAGCTTGCAGGATCTTAGTTTCCGGACCAGGGATGGAACCTGTGCCCCTGCACTGGAAGTGCAGTCTTAACCACTGGACCGCCAGGGATGTTCAGTTTTTTTATATATAAATGGTAGTTAGCTCCAGAGCGTAGCTTAAGGATCATATGAAATAAAATTTTTAACTATTTTCCTACATAAGAGGTCTGTATAAATGTAAAATACTTTTATAAGTATTTTCCTCCAAGTTGAAACTCGATTTTTTACTATTGTTTTGGAAGATGCAAACAGCATAAGGAAAGGCAAAGAGCCATCCATGGAATTAAGAATAATAAATCATTTTTCTCTTATCCTGACAAAGACTGATCTAGCAGATACTTAAGAGCTTTTTATCTGTAGAGGGTAGAGTCTCAGTAGATAAAAGGAACCATTTTTATTGACTTAATGAGATAGAAATTGATCAGGGAATCTGTGGGAATTGGTGCACTTGTGTTTAATGGTTCATCAGACAGCACTGAAGGAATCCACAAAGCCTTACAGTTTGGGGAATGAATTGTTGGTTTAAGTGGCTGAACACGGATAAGAGGCCTAAGAAATGACATCTAGGATCTGGGGGAGGCTAACTAAGAATTAGGGAAGAGTTGCAGGAGGACAGGAATTGTGTGGCTAATCGGAGTAAAGTGCATTTACTGTATTGTCTGAGAATGTTCACTCTGACTATGGAAAACAAATGAAATTTTCGTAATCTATATGGCACATTAACTATAGCTAAATAAGACATGAGATTTAGATGAACACGTGCACAGAACACAGAACAGAATGGGAGGACCAAGAGGAACCCAATACTCTTATTTATTCCAACACTAAATATCCTTATGTACTAGAGGTACCCAACATCCATAGCTCCTAAATTGGCCATCCATTGGTGACACCCATTCCAACCCCACTTGTGTTCTGCCTCAGCTGTGAAAATAAACTCCACAGCTGCTCATCAAGCTAAGGAGAACTATGTTTGTGGCCAGGAGTACCTGCCGCCTTCAATGTCCTAGACAGCAAGCCTGCATGACTGTCCAGCTACATTTCTTCTGCAAAACCGTGGCCTTAATTCAATCTCAAATTCTTGTCCTCCATCCTCAATCACTGTCACCTCATCATGCATCCGAGAGACGGGTCACACGAACATTGCTACACTTTCTATCCCTCTTGAGACACTAAGTGCATTAGACTGACCCATCTCCTGCCCCGTGCTTGGTGCCATGTGAGTTTAATTCATTTAATAGGATTCTAGAATGTCAGTTTGATCTGTGAGGTTTTCTGTTCAATAGCTTGCTTCGCAGTTATACTTGGAGGTAGAGCTACTTTGCATTAAAGTAATTTCTCAGGCATTTAACCTTTTAAAATTCTCAAGGACACTCTCTCCCAGGACCACAGGGTAGACATCAACCACCCAGGAACAGGGAAGCCCTTAAGGAGAAGCTCGCCACCAGCTGCTGCTTTTCAATCTGGTTTCACTTCAACCTCACACAGAGGAATCTATTCAAATGCCTACATTTCGGTCGAACTAACTTCCTGTGCCAGAAGCTTTTGTCGGCCCCAACTGCTTCTTTATCTAACAAATTCCCTTTATCTCCCACTTGAGGCAAAGCTCACTGGGCCCCGGGAGGCATGCAGTATTTACTAAGGGCCCTCCCCCCTTTCCTGCCTCGTCTCACAGTTTGTCTGCCTTTACCTTTGGGTCTCAAAGTCATGGCGTTTTTTTCCCCTGTAGACACCAAGTTTTCTGAATAGTAGGATTATTCAGAACAGGATGAAATTTGTCCTTCACCCTGAGAATTGGGTGCTTGTAATTCACTAAGCAAAGTCTATACTCCTCCCACTTCTGGGCTTTGAATCCAGACTGTGGAATTCAGAAGACCCAGGCAAATTCAACCTAGTGTGCCTCTTTTCTTCAGTCACAAACTGAAATGGAGATGCAAGCTGAAAATCAAGGCAACGTGAATTTTAAAAGCTAAAATATAATAAAGTAAAATATGACATTGGAAGTAACATCCGCCTCCTTTAGGGAGGAGGATAAAGAGAGCAAGATTTTCAAAAGGGATGTGGAAAGATGAGAGAGGCTGGCAGGTGACTTTACAATTTCCTTTTTCACCTTATTTCCTTCTATTATACTTATATACCTGGTAATCCCATGACCATCAGCAAGGATAACTGTAAGACTTTAAATTGCTATCGGTAACAGCAACATAATTTGTAATGGCAAATAAGACAGAAACAAATTATGTGTAATATTATACAGCAATTAGCATGAGTCAATACAGCAATTAAATTCATTGATGGGGAAGGATGTATGCTTACCTGAATTTCACTCTTTTCTTCATTATCAGAAATGTTTTGATAGGGAATATTTAAGGAAGAAACTATTTCAACCTCGGCTACGACATTTAATAAGGAAAATAGGGAATCTTAATGTTCTTGAATGTAGTTGTCAATTTTTAACATTTATCTAAATTATCTCAGAAAGGTCTCTAAATTTTGACATGCAAAGAGGCTGAAGTGTAATGCCAAGTGGAAAAAAAAAAGGCTTTCAGAAGAGGAATGTATGGTATAATCCTGTTACAGTGTATTAACAGCCCATTAAAATTGACATGTAAAAACCATCCATATTACATATACTAAAACACCTGTAGGAATATACTAAAATTGCTAATGTTTACTAGATTCAGTAAGATTCTTTTAGTTTTGCAATCAAAATGTCCAGTCTTTTAAAAAAAGACTTCTTAAAGACTTTCTTTGGGGGACTTCCCTGTGGCCCAGTGGTTAAGAATCCGCCTGCCAATGCAGGGGACTTGGGTTTGAGCCCTGGTCCGGGAAGATCCCACATGCTGTGTAGCAACTAGGCCCATGCGCCACAACTACTGAGCCCACGCTCTAGAGCCCACGTGCCACTACTGAAGCCCACGCGCCTAGAGCCCATGCTCCGCAACAAGAGAAGCCACTCCAATGAGAAGCCCGCGCACCGCAAGGAACAGTAGCCCCCCCTCGCCACAGCTAGAGAAAGCCCGTACGCAGCAACGGAAGACCCAACGCAGCCAAAAATAAATAAACACATATATATTAAAAACTAAAAACTTTCTTTGGTTCCTTGGTGGTTGTGGATTTTACTATCCTGCCGCCTTAGGTTTTTTACCTTTAATACCTATTGGGGATAAGAAACAATAGATGAGGGACATCCTTGACAGTCCAGTGGTTTAAGACTTTTCCTTCCAGCCAATGCAGGGGGTGCGGGTTCAGTCCCTGGTCAGGGAGCTAAGGATCCCACATGCCTCGGGGCCAACACACCAAAACATAAAACAGAAGCAATATTGTAACAAATTCAATAGAGACTTTAAAAATGGTCCACATTAAAGAAAAATCTTAGAGAAAAAAAGAAGAAATAGAAGAATGGCATTTCTGTAAATGGCTAATTTCCGAAAGCAAATAAAATGAACATCAGAAATCCATCTCTCTCTGCTTTCTTCTCAATTTGTTTTTCCTTTTTCTGCCTTCTCTTACTTGCTTCCTCTTTCTTCGGTACCCAGCACAATGCTTTAAACATAACAGGTGCTCCTGTTCTTCCTGCCACTCTAATAAAATCTTCCTGAATTAGCTGTTCCTTGCCTATTCCCAGTGTCTTCTAGCTGCACTTAATCCAAAGCAAAGACAAGGTTGTAAAAAATTGGAACATGGCACAGCTCAGAATTGGGGAGCTAACTTTGCAGTTTCCTGGGTTCTATCTCACTTTATAGTAGCTATTTTCCCCAGTTTCCAGGCTCTGGTTCACCATTTAGTTATTTCCTCAAATTTGTTGTCAATTCATCTTGTGAAGTAATTTAGAGCCAAGAATTCTGGAAATATTAAAGTGACATATTATCTTAAACAAAAAAATTCTACTTTAATCTCTTCTAAGAATTTTTCCTTCACTCATGCATCTAAAATGTAAGAAAAGCCAGGTGGTAGCAACAGTGATAATCCTGATATTTTTTAAAAAGTCACACTCAAATCTGCTTGATTACAAGACTAAAAAGTGCTGACAGTGATTTCATGTAGCACAGTCAATGCTTTGTTTCCATTCTCTGTTCGGTTAACACGATGCTTGGCAAAAAAATATCTGCCAGTCAAAAAGAATACTGTGTTGAACTTAGGTCTTGGCAGAAATTAATTATCCCTGACTTCCTCTTTAGTCAAATGTCTAAACTTTTTGGGTCTGATAGTATTATAGAGCAACATTGGAAAACTGGGGGGAGCCACGAGGGAAATGACTAAGAAAACCACTCTGGTTATTCTCAGCATCTCTGCTGCTTCAGCAAGTTGGAGGTTTCCATGGAGCAAGAAAAGGCAGAGTGAGGAATTAAAGGGCTCACAATCAGATCAACGTGGGGCAAGCCGGGATGGGAAAAGGACAGTAAAAAAAAGGGTTAGTATCAGGCATAACTCCTTCTAAGGTGAGAACACAGTTTACCTGAAAAAAAATATAAAGTTCTATTCCAAATCAGCCTTAGAATTTACTTATATATTGGTCTATGATCCATTTTTTAAAAATGTTAAACATTGGGGCTTTCCCTGGTGGCGCAGTGGTTGAGAGTCCGCCTGCCGATGCAGGGGACGCGGGTTCGTGCCCCGGTCCGGGAAGATCCCACATGCCGCGGAGCGGCTGGGCCCGTGAGCCATGGCCACTGAGCCTGCGCGTCCGGAGCCTGTGCTCTGCAACGGGAGAGGCCACAATAGTGAGAGGCCCGCATACCGCAAAAAAAAAAAAAAACACAAAAAAACACAAGGAAAAATGTTAAACATTAATAGATTCATACATTAAAACAATGCATTAAGTTGTGCTTTGGGGGGACTTCCCTGGCGGTCCGGTGGTAAAGACTCCGTGCTTCCACTGCAGGGGGGCGCAGGTAAAAACCCTGGTCAGGGAACTAAGATCCCCCATGCTGTGCAGCGTGGCCCCCCCCCCCAAAAAAAAAGAAATACAAAGCAAAACAAAACAAAAACCTGTGCTTTGTAGCTGGTCTACACATTTAAACAGTGTCCTAAAAAATAAAAGCTGTCATTTAAAAATAAGCTTATTTCGGGACTTCCCTGGCGGTCCAGTGGGTAAGACACAGCGCTTCCACTGCAGGGGGCCCGGGGTTGGATCCCTGGGTTGGGGAACTAGATCTCTCGCAAGCATGCCACAACTAAGGAGCCTGCCTGCTGCAAGGAAGAGTCCGAATGCTGCAATGAAGATCCCACGTTCCGCAACTAAGACCTGGCGCAGCCAAAAAAAAAAAGAAAACGAAAGCCTATTTCAACCTAGCTTTTTCTGGCAGAAGTGCAGTCACAGAACCTTTCACATGTGAGTTACAGGGGAGGTTCTAATTCGTCCACCTTTCCACGTCCTCCCTCAGCTCCCTCTGCCTTCCATTATTTGCCTCGCCCCTGGCTGCACTTCATTTAGCCTCTTTACAAACCTAAGAACTCTTATTTATTTATTTACTTATTTATTTATTGCGGTTCGCGGGCCTCTCCGGTTGCGGAGCACAGGTTCCGGACGGGCAGGCTCAGCGGCCACGGCTCACGGGCCCAGCCGCAACGCGGCACGTGGGATCTTCCCGGACCAGGGCACGAACCCGCGTCCCCTGCATCGGCAGGCGGACTCTCAACCACTGCGCCACCAGGGAAGCCCAGAACTCTTGTTTATCACTTATTTGCTCCCGATCTTCCAGATGTGGCACTCTTCTTTAACTGCAAACAACCACAGATTTTATCGTTTCAACATTACACACGAGGAGGAAGTTTGTTCAGGTTTAATTCGTCATCTAGTATTGTATATTTGGTTACCTTTCTTTTACTCACTTCTAAGATAGTAGTCTCCCAGATGGCTAGAAGATTAACTTCCTCCCCCCATATCAAAAATTATTCCCATGTTTAGTCAGCTTTTTACTCATTCAATCACTGGGTGAAATCAGGGGAGAGACAACTAAATGTAAAATGGGTAATTTTTTTATTTATTGGTACTTATAAACGAACCAGCCAACTGGTAGTATTATAATGTGGACAAATCAAAAAACATCTTTCTACAAATACTAGAGTGGTGGAAAAAAACAGGGGTTGTAGTAAAATAGCAAAAAGGGGTAGAGGAAATCAGTGAAGCACATTGTAGCTTAACCCGTCGCCTTAACAACTGAGGTTCTTAACAAGTAAAGCCTCCCCATCCCAGAAAATATGAATAATCCTTCATCACACATCTTTGTACTTTTGCTCCCTATATTTGAAGTTAGGTTCTAGATCCTAAAGATATCAAAAAAATAGTATTATAACCTAGTTATCTATAGCCACCAGTCATCTTTTATCATGTTGTCCGCAGAAGCCAATGCTTCTGAAACCTCTTTGATTAGACACCAATCATACACCCCCAAATTGACACAAAAGGCACAATGAAAAGCAGCTTATCAAGGCAGAGAGATACGTAATTGTAAAAGAAAAATTCTAGGGAAGTAATACAGTCACGGCTCAAATTGAGATTGAATAATACAGCCATCGTTACAAATCTTCAGGCTGTATGTTCAGAGAGTAATTTGGGAATAAATCCATGATTTGCTGTTGGGAATTGAAATACTTAGCAGTTTGCTGTATTATGTTATAGCTTTCCCCGGCAGTTTCCAAGGTGGCCTCCAAATCACTGACAGGAGAATTTTGCTGGAACTGGATCTGGGGCTGCAGGAATTCCTCAACACAGTTGTTGAATTGATTGTTCCAAGTCTGGTTATTCCAGGCTTGGGGGCACCAGGTCTGACTGTTCCAGCTCTGGTTGCTCCAGGACTGACTGTTCCAGCTCTGGTTGCTCCAAGTTGGGTTATTCCAGCTCTGGTTACCCCACATGGACAGGTTTCCGGAAGAGTTCACCAGGCATCCTTGGTGGTGGGAATAGAACCCCGGGTATTCTGAAGTTGCTGGGCCCTTTTGAAAGAGAAGGGATGGATTAACTGAAAAGGTACAAGGAAAATCAGAATTGTCTGAAGTTGGGATTGCATGCTTCAGTAATGGATACAAATCTATCTAAAAAGTCCTTGTTAGGAAAGAGCAGAAAAATAAGTTTCCTGTTACCTGAGTCACAATGTTGCTATTCCTCGGCCAGTTGTTTTTCTGCCACCTCTTAGATTTCATTCTCTGGTTCTGGAACCAGGTCTTAACCTGCAGGGGAAAGGTAACAGGAAAACACAAAATACTAGTAATGCAGGATGTACCTGGATCAAAGAATATTAAGTTTTTGTTTGTTTGCTTTTTCCGATAGCTACAACTATCTCAAACTCGGAACAAAATTTTAACTTCTAGAGCCCTTTCTTAAACCATCAGTCTGTGAGTGAATTTCAAGCCCCTCAAGTCAGTGGCCTACTTTATGTTTAATAAACCTAACCAGAGAGAACAGAACACACCACAAGTCTGCTACTAAGTAGGAAGTTCACATTTAAATGTCTACCCACGCCATTAGTCACAGTTAAAGGTAATTTGTTTGCAATAAAAAGCCCACCTCCATATAAGCGCATTTACATTTAATGTGATAATGGTATTTTAATTCAGAAATTATGAAACATACCACAAGGACAGCTATTTAGAAAATGTCAAATTATATTGCAGCACAGAATAAACTAAACTCTGCAGATGGTTTGTAAACTCTGAGTTAGAAAATGAGATCAGAGAGGTAGAAGAATATACATATAAAAATAAGATCATGGGGGCTTCCCCGGTGGGGCGCAGTGGTTGAGAGTCCGCCTGCCGATGCAGGGGACGCGGGTTCGTGCCGCCGCGGAGCGGCTGGGCCCGTGAGCCATGGCCGCTGAGCCTGCGCGTCCGGAGCCTGTGCTCCGCAGCGGGAGAGGCCACGGCAGTGAGAGTCCCGCGTACGGCAAAAAAAAAAAAAAAAAAAAAAAAAATAAGATCATGGAATAGGACTTTCCAAGTATGGCGCCAGTAACTGAATAAAATGGCCAATAAATATATGAAAAATGATTAACAGATAAAAGCAAAACATACAATTTTAATTTGAATAAGAACAAGTGTTGGCTAGGGACTCTTCAACTCGGAAGATAGGGGGGTATATTCTTCCTTTTTTTTAAGGAAAATTGGAAACATTTTCACAATTTGGGTTTGTGCAACAAGGGAAGTGGTTAAATAAATTATGATACATTGGGGGAGGGGGAAGGACTGGGAGTTTGGGATTAGCAGATGCAAACTGTTTCATGTAGGATAGATAAAACAAGGTCCTACTGTATAGCGCAGGGATCTATACTCAATATCCTGTGATAAACCGTAACGGAAAAGAATATAAAGAAAAGAAGGTCAAAAAAAATTGACACATCGCCACAAAACACATTACGAAAAGTTTCCATTTTCATATTAAAAGTTAACTTGTTTGTAGGGGTGCGTAAACAGAGTGGCCAGAAATTAACCTTGTTTCTTTTTTCTTGTTGTATCATCAAACCAGAAAACAACACATACCTGTTTGTAGCTAAGGTTCAGGATGTTGGAAAGTTCTTGCATTTGCTGGAGGCTGAGGTATTTCTGCCTCTGAAATCGGTCATTGAGCACGCAGAGCTGCGTCTGAGAGAACACGGTTCTGGTCTTCTGCTTCTTGACCAGGACCTTCTCGGCCTTCTTCTCTGTGCTCTTGTCTGCAGCCGTGGCCAGTAGTTTTACTCTGGGGCTTGTGGAAGAATCAGGACTGTCCTGGATAAGCAGATCCATGGAGAAGGAAGGAAGAGGAGAGACTGTTGGGAACAAAATGACACTTTTCTCTAAAACTTCAAATATTGAAAGTTTGTTGTTTTCAAAGCACTGTTAAAGTCCTCAGAGCTAGATAATAGGTCATACGTTTATTTTTAAGCAATCCCGAACACTTTGCCAACCTTTGCGCAAATGCCATTTTGCATGTCATGGACATGACTAATATGTATTGCTGGGAAGCGGAGGGGGACTCAAACCTCTTCTTTCTGCCAATCGAAGCTCAGGAGCCCACACCCTGGCTGTTCTCAAAGGTCAGAATCATCCTTTGACTCCCACCTTTGGGTCCTTCCATAACTTCCTTTATGTACCTTAATCATCACCTACTTAGTTTTTTTTTTTTTTTTTTTTTTTTGGTGGAGCCGCGTGGCTTGGGGAAAAATCTCAGTTCCCTGACCAGGGATTGAACATGGGCCATGGCAGTGAAAGCGATGAATCCTAACCACTAGACCACCAGGCAACTCCCACGTACTTAATTTTGAAACAGATGATCCAGGTTCTGGGGACCCTATAAAATCAAGTTTGCTGCCCGGTCTTAATACCAGGACTATCAGGAAATGTGAATTCTGATAAAGCTCCTGTTTCACCCCAGACTTTGTGATTTCATCTCCAAAATTATTCCTCCCTCATGGTTTTTTTGTTTGTTTGTTTGGGCAATTGGGCTAAGCTAATCGTAGGTTTTTTTGGTGGTTTTTTGACTGAAGTATAGTTGCTGTACATTATGTAAATACAGGTGTACAATATAGTGATTTACAATTTTTTAAGGTTATACTTCATAAATACTTGTCATATTCCCCGTGTTGTATAGTATATCTCATGGAGTTTCTTTCACTGATTAAAATGAGGTAACAGAAATGGAAAATTTAAAAACAAAATGAGCTAACATATAAAAAGTTGTCTTAGCACAGGGCCTGGCATATATTATTGACTTTGTTAACTAAAAATTTATTTCCTGCTATTACTTAGATTTATTTGCACAGACGTATTTCCCAGTACTTAACCCCAGTTCTACCCTAGTTGTGGAATTAAATGGACAGGCTTTAAAAGGCAAAAAACTTCACAATTTCACAAGTAGATCTAAGAAGGAAAGTCCTCAACTAATGACTAGAAATGGAGCATGTCTTAAAAATTATCTATACAAACTTGCACTTGGCTTGCTAGGAGGACATGTCCGTTGCTCATTCCCGAGCTATTTGTCTCACAGTGCAGCACTGTAGCTGTATTTTCAACGTTTGAAATTATAAAAGGACATTAACACAAAATTTGGAAAAACAGGGTAACAGTAAAATCCAACACTCAAATATAAGTTACTTTGCTTACTTATTCCTTTCTCCACAACTTACTGCTATGGTTGTAATCATAAATGTAAACAGATTTTAAGCTATTTTATGCCATAAATGTTAAAAATAGCATCCCTGGGTAAAGGTTGGTCTACCTTTTCATTTCTAACAACTACTGCCAAATCGATTTCCAAAAAAGTTTGTGCCGGCTTTACAATATCCCGAGCACCTCTCACACCCAAAATTACCAATTAGAAGCCTAAATATTAGGAGTATAGAATTCACAGCCAAACTGGATTTCAAATATGAACTCTCGCCACTTTGACTGTCAGCATATTAAACCTTTTGGAATCATCCACCATAAAATGGGATGAACACTTCCTCGGGATTTAGGAGACTTGAGCATAGCAGGTGCTTACAAACTCAGCTGCCCGATAATGTCCACACATCCAGAGGTTAGGGGAAGAGCCAACCGCTACTGTAGTAGAAAGGTACAACATTGCCAAAAGGTGCATTTCATATACGTTAAGGTTTACACATCAGTTTATCACATCACATTTGCGTTTCCACTGTGCCTACACACGTAAGCTCTCAAATACACCGCGTACAGTTGAATGGCTGAGTCCCGTGTCCCGCGTCTCTCCGTCCACAGCTCTTATCGCCCGGAACATTGGGGAAAGGGCATGACCCCATCAAGTTACCGTTGAAAAAGAGGTGTCGGGAGGATTAATAGATAATGACACCTGCTTATATTGATGGGCTCAAGAGGGCAACAGATAACCCTTACCCTCTTTCCTTCTTTCCCTGAAGGAACTTAGCCTCTCAAGGATTCAGTATTTTCTTACCAGTCTCCATGTCGTGGGTCTCAGCAGATGACATTTGCAAGGACACATAATTTTCTTCAGGCCCATAAATGTCAGGCATTGGTGAAGATTCCCTAGAATTGGATGCTTCGGGGCCACGCAGGCTTTGGGGACAAGCTGGGTCCACACTCATGTTGTTGAACTGAAAGGGAGGGAGAAAACCAAAGAGCTAGATAGATGGTAGGAGAAGTCCAGGCTTAAGAGTCTAGGGTGAAGAGCTTATTAGAGAAAGGTGAAGATCTCCAGGTGTAAAAGTATTAAAAACATGGGATGAAGGGAAGTCACCTGTATGATAACAGAAGCCTCCCAGCCCACTCTAGGAAAATGACAAAAAAATTTGTGGAGGCTGTAGACTTATAAGTAAGGCTCAGCCATACTTCGACCCGCCCCTCCTGGCAGCCCCACGCCCACACACACCCTTGCGAATTCCGAGTTAATCCTGTCTGCCAGCCTCACCAAGGCCATTGTAATGCAAAAGAGAGCTGCTGAGTCGCCTAGACTGGGTGGGGAACTGGAAAACTGGGACCGCGGAACCTGGAAACAAAATAAACCCAGCAATGAAGTACTTCTAGGTCCACCCTGTTTCCACCTTTTAAAATCAAAGATGCACTTCCAGTTCCTGGGGCCCAGCTAAGGTGGTTGAAATTCCCACTAGGACAATTAATCCCCTTGACTTGAGACCCCTTAGGGTCTCAAAATCAGGCTAGTTATGCAGAAACTTCCACAAGCTCCATTTTCCTCTTTGGTTCACTCTAAGGTCACAATAAAACACATACTGAATGCTAAGGCATCGGTTGATGTTAAAAAATAGTACTTGTTTTCAACTCCCACCTAAGTTCTTTCTTGTTTTTTTAGCTTTCAGAAAAGCAAGTCTCTTCAGCAGGACAAAAGCCAGAGGAAAGGACCTGCAGACCTAGGACCCTGGGTGCTGGGTTAGTCATTATACATAAACCATTACTATGGAGGATTTTAAATTTGTTTTTATACCCATATAACTGGAGAGAATCTTGGCTTAGCCACCTTAATAAGTCTCAGTTTCCTCATCTATAAATAGGGGCAAAAGTACCTTCTCTGTGTTGTAAGAATCAAGGAAAGTAAAGTGCTAAATACTCATTTGACACGTCAGTGATCTACAGACGTGGCTGTTAATAGAAATTCTTTCAGGATCCTATATCCATGACCTCTAAATTTAAAATTACCTTTTTGTTGTGACTTTTATTTTAATCTAGAGAACATGCAATCTACCATTGTGTGATAGAATGAAAGCACCACCTTCTTATTTTACCTGGGACATTACGGGACTCTTAGATATAAAATAATAAAATTTACTGACCTGTAAACGAACCCAGTTGAAAACAGGGAGAAAAAGAACGTTCTCTAGTCAGGTGATATTCCTGTAATGGACTTGCCAGAGCAAATGCGATAGGTTCATTTTAGAACCAGTGTTCGCCCTCCTGTCTATTCCTCCTTCCCAAGCAGTCATCTTCTTGTCTTTTTTTCCCTTCTGGCTCTTTCTTTAATAGCTTTTCCTTCTCTGGCCTGGCAATCCTGTCAGGCCCTTCAACCCCACTCCATCCTTGTTCTCCCGTCATCTTCTTCTTTTTTTTTTTTTTTTTTTG